>ML104354.1:0-85580 GCA_003697995.1 Taxidea taxus jeffersonii
AAAAAAAAAAAATAGAAAAGAGCAAAACAAACTGAAAGCAAGCAGAACGGAAATAATAAAAATAAGCAGGAATCAATGAACTAGAGAAAAGAAATAAGGGGAAATCAACAAGACCAAAAGCTGGTTCTTTGAGAATATCAATAAAATTAACCTCAAACAAAACTGATAACTATAAAAAGACAAATTACCAGCCTCAGGAAGGAGAGCACAGATCCTACAGATTTTAAAAGATAATATTATGAAGAAGTCTGTCAAACGTGAAAACTAGATGAGTGGGATAAATTCCTTAAAAGACCTAAATTACCAAAGTTCATTCTAGAAGAGAGAGATAATCCCATAGCAAAGAAATAGAGTGTATAGTTAGATACCAGAGAAAATTCCAGGCCCAGATGACTTTTATTGGTAAATTCTACCAATAAAATTTCTTTAAGAAAGAAATATCAGGGGCGCCTGGGTGGCTCAGTGGATTAAGCCGCTGCCTTCGGCTCAGGTTATGATCTCAGGGTCCTGGGATGGAGCCCCGCATCGGGCTCTCTGCTCAGCGGGGAGCCTGCTTCCCCCTCTTTCCTCTCTGCCTCTTTGTGATCTCTCTCTCAAATAAATAAATAAAATCTTAAAAAAAAAAAAAAGAAATATCAATCCTGTACAAACTTTTCAAGAAAACTAAAGAAGAGGAAACACTCCTCAACCATGAGGCTGGCATTACCCTGACACCAAAGCTGAAGACATCACGAGACAAGTACAGGCTAATGTCCGTCATGAACTCAGACGTGAGCACCATATTACCAGCAAACTGAATCCAGCAGCAAGTGAAAAGAATAATACATCACGCATGGCCAGGCAGAATTCATCCTGGGCATGCAAAGCTGATTCACCGTTCAAAAATCCATGTAATTTACCATCATCAACAGGTGACGGAAGCAAACATGGTCACCTCAGCTGAACACAGAAAAAGCCTATGACAAAAACTTTTAGCCAAGCATGATTAGAAGCGAATTTTCTTAACCTGACAAAGGGTGTCTATAAAAATACCTTCAGTAATCATATTTGATATCAAAGAATCTGTTCTCACCAAAGATATGTGGATGGATGATAAATGCATGGAAAGATGGTCAGCATCATCAGCCATCATGAGAAGCAAAATTAAACCACACTGAGCTATCACTATTAGAATGGCCAAAACTGCCACCGCCATTGCCCCCTTACAACAGGAAGCGCCGGTACGGATGTGCGGCTACAATTCTCACACGTTATGGCTGGGAATGCAAAACTGGAAAGCAATCTGGCAGTCTTAAGGAACTAAGTATATATAATCCTACTCCTAAGTATTTACCCAAGAGAAAACACGTTCGCACAAAAACCTGGACATGACTCTTTATGGCATTTACAGCTGTATTTGCTAGGAACCTGAGACTACATCGATTTCAAATGGTGAACGGATGAATGACGACATATTCGTGCAGCGGAGTAGGACTCAGCGGTAAAAAGGAACGAACACGTGACATCACTGAATGTAAAATGCATTACGCTAAGTGAAACAAGGTAGACCGAGGCGGCGTCTTCTATATAATTCCATCTATGCGACCTTCAACAAAAACAGGTCAAGAGCTGCCAAGGCCTGGGGTCAGGAGGCGAACCGACAACATGGGGTCACGGGAGAATTCTGGGGGGTGCTGGAGCCGCCCTAGAACTTCACTGTGGTGGTGGTTACACAATCACATTCTCTCATCAAAACCTGCAGGGCTGTGCTCCTCAGAGGGCGAATTTTATTGAATAACTTCTTATTCTGTATATATTAACAAGAACAATAAAGCACCTGATCTACATCATGGCTAGACGGAGACAGGAACCTGAAAAGGTAACCCCGGCTCTCCCGGAGTTAGGGGATAAACAGTCCTAAGAACCATTACCCTTAACAACAGCTCACACTTGCACCGCGTTTACCACACAGCCCGTGTTGTTCTAAGCACTTCACATATGTGTGACTTGGGATCCTTACAATAACCCTATGACCTGGACAGGCACTAGTTTTAGTGCCATTCTACAGCTGAGGAACGTTAGCCAAAGGGAGGTTGAGTAACTGCCCAAGGTCACAGAGCAAATACGTAGGAAGCTCAGACTCAAAGCCGGGCAGCTGGCTCTTATGTCAGTACTCTGAAATTCTGGCCTCCATCTATTAAGGAAAATAAGTTCTCCGAAGTTACACGGCTATCTGTAGCAAAGAAAAATTTAATAACCCTAGTTCTGCCTTCCTTCTGTAAGCTCCCCTTGCTTGTCAGAATGAGGGTATGCATAAAAAAAATCTTTAAAAAATACAGCAGTGATTCTTTTCTACTAAAGCTTCCTGTTTTTTAGTCTGAGGAAGAAGCTATATTATTCAGTTGTAGCTCCCTGCCTCAGTTTCCCCAAAGGATCTGAAATGATCCGCTAGGGAGGCAATACCACAAGCCCTGGGGAGGGAGAAAAGAGCAAGAGATGTGGGATTGGAAGGCAGGCACAACCCCTGTCCTTCCTTCAAGATGGCAAGCCTCAAGCTTCTTGGCTACATGGCCACTTTATCTACACTTCAAACCAAAACAAAAAAGCCAAACACCACTTGAGAGACTTCTGGGAAAACCAAAGGGTGAAAAAGTAAGGGGAAGTGAAGTGAGGACCCGGGTACCGTGGACGTTGAGGGGCCAGTAGCCTCCTGTTCTTTAGTGCAGATGCGCTCGCTGCAGGACCGTTCGCGGAGCTGTGTGCTTTTTTATGTACTTTTGTGCACTTATGTTATACTTCAGTGTAAGCTTTTTCTTTTTTTTTAAGATTTAATTTTTTATTTTTTTGACAGAGATCACAAGTAGGCAGAGAGAAAGGCGGGGGAGCGGGGGAAGCAGGCTCCCTCCTAAGCAGAGAGCCTGATGCGGGGCTCGATCCCAGGACTCTGGGATCATGACCTGAACCGAAGGCAGAGGCTTTAACCCACTGAGCCACCCAGGCGCCCCTCAGTGTAAGCTTTTTTTTAAAAAAAAGTAGGGTCATCTGGGTGACTCAGTCAGTTAAGCATTTGACTCTTGATTTCAGCTCATGATGTCATGATGTCATGATCTCAGTGTCATGAGGTCAAGCCAGGCCCCCCCCCCCCGTCTCCCCGTTGGGGTTGGGTGTGACACCTGCTTAAGATTCTCGCTTCTTCTGCCCCTCCCCCCGCCCTGCTCTTGCACATAGTCTCACTCAGGAAAAGTAATGGTGGAGAGGGAATTCTGCAGAAAAAACAGGTCTAATTGGTCTCTTCATTAATATATAGGAGTAGATAATACATTTTAGTATCCAGAGATGTTTAAGAGCCAATCTTGGGTTTCACATCAGTGTTCTGGAATTCAAAAGCAGTTTCACATACTGGTGGTTATAAGCAAGACCTAGGTCTTTTAAAAAAGATCTCCAGAAAGGAACTCTGAGTGCTCCAAAGAATGTACTAATTTCTCCCCGAAGGACAGTGCTAACACAAGGCAAACTACACAGAACTAATACAACAACCAGAGCCGGGGCACAGCTGGTTATCCCGCCTTTACAGGGCGAACGGAGCAGAGGTGCTGAGATGGGGCTGCCTCTTCTCTAGACAGCACCACACCTCATCCCACCCTTAGGGAGAGAAGGATCAACATGTCAGATCCAGAACTTGATTCTGTTTTCTGCTCAAAGAAAAAAAAAAAAAGGCAGCATGGCAATCGCAAGTCCATTTTTTATTTTCTGTGAAAGAGATTCAGCTGGTCAGTGGTCACACTAGAGTCACCTGGGGGAGATCTCAAAACACTCTGAAATGCTGGGCATAGGTTAAAGATTTAAGTTCCTCATCTGACCGATTCTAATGTGCACCCAGGGTAGAATGTTTGGTATTACTGAATCGTCTTCCACTTTTTGTCCTTTCCCTATTCTCCATATTCCATGTTGTGATACCTCAGCTATTTATGGCTATTCTAATTTATGGGAGGCTTTCCTTTTCTGGTATTTTCTGGTACTACTTATTAGCTCCACTTCATAAAAAGCAAGCCTGAAGAGCCTATTACAATTCCCAGGAAAATCAATATTTGCACCTGAGACAAGGAAGAAAAAGAAACTGACATTGAGATGGACAGGTCCTGGCAGCAAGACAAGCAGCTGACGTCACAGGGAATGAACTGGAAACTCCTGCCAACCTAATTTATTCTTTTTTTAAAGACTTATTCATTTATTTTAGAGCGTGTACATGAAAGCCAATGTGTGAGCTGGGGGTGGGGGTGCAGAGGCAGAAAAATTCATAAGCAGAATCCCGGTCGTGCGCAGAGCCCCACGCGGGGCTCAATCCCAGGACTGGGAGAGCAGGACCTGAGATGAGATCAGGAGCGGCTGCTAACCCCGCGGAGCCGCCCTCCGCCCCTCCAACGCTGGCTCTAAGAAACTGCTCCTCAGGGCCACTGCACAACAATCACGACCACTTCTCTTCGAATACTATCCCCTGTTTTGCTTGGTAAATAGGCTTCAGACAAAGACAGACTTCTCCAAAGGGCAGGGATGCCCTTCAAACCGGAGGCCTTCTGCAAACACTGGAGTCTCCTGTAGACGAATGTGTCCGTTACCCGGTCTCCTAGCAACATCCCCCCCAAAGACAAGAGTGTGTGGCAGCGCGCTGGGCTTAGCTCTCGGCTTAGCTCACTGTTCGAACGGAAGGCCCGAGGTGGCCTCACTTTGGGGAATCCTGCTCAGCTGTGACACGAGGCAAGTGCGGGCTAGCACTGTGTGTCTCCCCCACCACAGAAGGGGGGCGGCCTCGAGGTGCTGCTCATGCCCAAGGTTCACCCACTTGTTTTTCACCCCCGAGGCTTCGGTGTAGCCATGGCTCCAGACAGCTGGGGCTCCGGAAGCATCTCCCGAGGAAGGCTGATCGATCCTGAAGCAGCGGATGTTACTAGTGAGAGAAGAGGAAGGGACGGAATCATTAAAATCAAATACATGTGAAATGCTACCTTTCTTTGAGAACTGAAAAACACCTACTAAGTACTCTGTACTTATCATGTGTTTAATGCGTCTAAAATACTTACAGCAAGAACTAGCTACTCAAAGTGAAAACAAAGGGGCATGAAAAGTAGTTTTTATCAGCATCCTAGGGTGGTGGTTCGAGAACTTTACACAACACACTTCGATGGCTGCTGCCTCCTGGGAAGGAAGAGGAGCGCTCTCAACCTTGGTGTGGAAAACATGACATTGGGTGTATTCTTACAGCGTGAACACCCAGATTTGAAAAGTACGAAACCAAAACCACAATAATACTGTATTTGAATGATGTGCAAGAACTCAGCAACATCCATCCTCAAATCCAATTTCTGCCCATATGTCCCCTTCTCATATTTCACAAATACTGAGGAACTGCCATCCCTGAAGCTTCCGCTTCTTTGCTCGCTTGCAGCCATTCGTGCTAAGACTAATATAAAATTATGAAACAAGGGGTATTTCAATAAATCACGCGCTAACACCGTGAATGTAAACTGGGAGACAAGTCATGTCACCTCGATGTCACATGCCACAACTGGACTGAAGACAAAAACTCTCAAATGGGGCTTGTTAAAAACCACCCTACTAGGAGGTATTTAGTGCCCCCAAACACAAAGTCCTACATCTGTGAAACCATTTTTTTAAAAAGGCTGGCTACCACACGGTGAAATAAGTTCTACTTACTTATAAATTGCCACTAGTTTTTCCCCTCTATTACGTAAACAAGAGAAAAAGCTTACATGTAATCTCTTAACACATATACTTTTGTCATGACCCCAAGAATTTAACTCCAAAATGCAATAAACACTGAATATCCTTCAACTCTAGCAAGTAAATCAATATCTAACTGCATTCACGTTGATTCTAGAAATAGCTGGTTGCAATTTCTGTGAAATTTAAAAATATTTTGTGAAAGAAAAGTTTCTACTCTCAATTGCCAGCAGACATTCATTCTTCCCTTTATCCTAAACTGGAAAAATGCCAACAGGAAATCCCAAAGTAAAACGAATACCTTATTTTATAGCGGAGCTATATATCCTCTTTTCAAAGTTTTCAATCCTAACCATAAAAGAGGGGCATTTAAAAAGATAGGCTGGCATGAGCTGCTGTTCCCATGGCCTGGCACCAGATCTCATCCATGCAGAATGGTAAGCAAGTGAGATGCTTTCTTAAGGCCTATAAGGTTCTCACGGCATCTGCGCTACCTTTTGGCTCGTTTCTAAAGATATTTATACTTTTTTACAGAACACAGAACCCTCAAAGAATTCCATTTCCTAGCCTGAAATTAAAGAAAAAATAATCCTTAAACTCCCCCACCAATCCCTTCTGGTGAAGCAGGTGTTTCGCCCTCCACTTAGCTGGACACAATGCGGCTGCGCACAGCGGTCTGACGACCCGAGTGTCGAGTCCTGTACGTCTTTAAGTAAGTCCAGGAGACCCGGGAGCTGGAGCTCGGTCACACAGGAGAGCCGCCACATGCGCTCGCCGCGGCTCGTGCCCAGTAACCAGGCCAAGCCTCTAGAAGCACGAGAAATACACTAGACGTGGAAGCTCTCCCAAGTTATGAGGATGCCGCAGCCTTCTTGCTGTCACACAGAAGGCAACATGTTTACATAAAAGTGTTACAATTTCATTGTTACCTTTATAAAATCTGAGAACCCACGTGTGTCTTTGTAGCAGGTCAGGCCAGTCCGGCATCATGTTCACCATAGAGACTTTAACAAATAGATTTTGCTTACACATGGGTAATAGTGGGGTAATTCTGATTTTCTAATCTAACTATGTGGTTTTGCATCCTTTTTCTAACTAAGATTCTCGTGCCTTCTGCCCATCCTCCGCCCTGTTCTTGCACATACTCTCACTCAGAAAAAGTAATGGTGGAGGGGGAATTATGCAGAAAAAACAGGTGACATCACAAATATTTCCCCTTGGCATTTTATGTTCATCCTAAAGATAATTAGATAGAGCGTGATGACTACCTCTGTGCCTAAAATGAGCACATTTCTGGTTATTTTTTAGAAATAACAAACAAATAGAAAACCTTGGTCTAAATATGTGAATATTTTTAAAAGCTTGATACACAGATTCAATAAATTTTAAGAAAAGTTATGTCAATTTACAGTGCTCCAGGGGTACCAATTTGAGAGAGGAAAATGTTATTTAAATATTTACTATTTCCTTGATATACTAAGGCTGAACACCATGTCTTCGTGTACCTATCTGTACTTCTTTTTTGAAATGTTAATGTTCTTTGCTTGTGTGCTATTTGAGTACTTATAAGAACATTTTCTGTCGAGAACATTAATGCTTTTATTTTTCCTTTTTTTTTTGGCCAGTGTTTGTTCTTAGTTTGTCATTTGCCTTTTAGATTTACTCTTGATTGCTTCTGGAAAGATATTTCAAACTTTTCTGTATAAAACATATTTTTAAATATAACATAAATATCAAACCAATCTTTATATATTGATTTTTCCTCTTGTGATCCCTGCCTCCCACCCAGCACCCCAACCCCGCCCACATTTTCTGGCCTAAAAAGTCATATATTAATATGATTTCTTCTTTCTTTTAGAAATTATTTCATTTTATAGAGTTAACTCTTTAATTTAGCTGGAATTTATTTTGGTGTGTAATTCAAATTCAACTTTTTCCTCCAAATAGCTATTTCCATTTATTAACTAATTTTGATGTAATTATTTTTAACACAAAATTTCATCTATTTGGAAAAATACTCCAAAGTTACCTGTATAAAGATGAAATACATATTGATAATCCATGCACTCTAGTTCTGAGAAGGCCCTTGGCAAGTATGTAGGCCGTCCTCCTCATCATGTAGATGAGAAAACTAAGGTCTGTACAGACTCAGGGATTTGGGCCAAGGCTTCACATACTGATAAACGGTGGAGAGTGTCTAGGTCCCCTGCGGCTTCCCTACGACATTCTACTTAAGCACTATTCTTCAATTATATATTGAAATCAATTAAGTACCTAAAACCAACAGGCACTAATGAGGCCAATTCTATCTAGAAATCACCTTGAGTGATGTTCAAATTTTGGTTTGCACTAAAAGCCTAGGGTAATATTAATAGACCATTAATGCTACTCGCTTTTAAAATTCTACTCTTTCTCAGTTTTTTCTGAGATAATGGCATATGACTTTCAACAGCAGACAGTGTAACAGGGTTTAAGCATAAATGGCAAACATAATGACTACTGTGTATCAATGTCCAAGACTTAAGACTGGCTGCAAAAAAATAGTAAGAATTCAGAAAAGTTTAAAGAAGGTAATGAAGACCATCCATAATCCTATTATCCAGAGAATAACACTATTGTAACATTTTGTTCTGTCTCTGCAGTCATTCTCCAGGTGTACACAAGCACACCCCCCCAATGCACACATATTTTGCAAAAGAGTGGGACCATACCGTACAACCTCTTTGTAAACATTCTTCTCATTTAACATCATATGCAGAGATCTTTAGAGTTAGTAATTTGACTCTACATCATTGCTTTCAATGGCTACATAGTATTCAATTGTGAAGCATAATTCAAATTCTCTTGACATTTAGAGTTCAATGATAAAAATTTTTTTAAAGACATTTTTTCTAATGAAGTTTCCTTTAATGTTTTACACAGTGAACCTGTAAGTCTCTTATCGACCTCAAGAATGAGACCGTATCAAAGAAATTCCTTCCCCAAGCAAGAAGGTAACTTAGCAGGATCTAACTACCCCACACTGCCACTTTTGCCTAAATAATCTGGATTTTAGTTCCACGTTGTGCATCTTCCCCACATTACGCATCTCTTTCCAACCCATTTCACAACATCTGCGCTAAGCATCACACCATGTTACCAGGAACTGGGATGTAAGTTTAGGTCTTGGCTAGTCACCGCTCTCGCCTTTCTGTCCATCCCCTTCTCCCTCTCTGTGTTCACTATTCTTGTTCTCTTTTTGTCTGGATACTTCCTCAGGAACGTTCTGACAGGGCCCTTGAGTATCCAAGTATTCGATGTTTTGGGCCTTCCATGGTGGTAAACTACAGACTCACAAATCACCTCAAACGTGTGCAGATACAGCTAGTAAGTCAACAGGTCCTTCATATTCTGCACAACGTCCTCTACGTTGTAAATCCCACTGTCCGTGAACACGGATGGGGCCGCCGCACGTCACAGAACACTTACTTCAGCAGTTCCAAGGTCTTGTGATCGAGAGCAAGTCGGGGGTTTCCCGTCAGGTCTAGTTCTTGCAGTTTTGGAGGCAGGTTTTCTGGTAAAGTGACTTCGCTTAGCTCATTACAGCTCAGGTCCACGCACTGAAGGAACGAGGGGAAACAGGAAGTGAGGGCCTGGAGCGGGGGTTCGGGGGGCTCTGTGCTCCCACCCGCTGCCCTGAGAATCGTCTGACCCTTCACTACAACGATGCTGGCCAAATGCAGAAAAACAAGGCTGTCTGCTACCCTCCCGTAAACACTTAAAACAGATTTTGCTAAATGCAGTTGAAATGTTTACTGTCTTTGACTAACACAGAAAATTTGTGTTCATTATTCTCCCCATCCTTATCCATTTAAGCTTATCTCTACACTAAAAAAATAAGCATTAACTGAAAATCCTAAGCACGGTTTTTCTCCTTGCTCACAAAATCTCTGTACCTGTTATGGCCACAGGGGTCACAGTTATAACATCAAAATGGACCAGTGAAGGGCTTTCTTAAACCAAAACACTCGTGTGATGAGGAAAGGCAGGGAAACATCCAAAATGAGAAGATGATTCAAAAGAAGCTAAATAAGAAATTGGTAAAAGACGAGCTGGTGGACATGCCTACCATACGCCAAGGGAAAAAGGTGTGAGTCCGATATGAAGCCCTCCCTCCAGGCATCCACTCCCTGAACTCCCCCACAGCTCCTGTCTCATCTTTGGAAAACAGCCACAAAAAGGGTCATCGTATTGATTAGAACAAAAATTAGGTGTTACCCGTGAATGGGGAAAATATGTCCTTTCTCACAAAACCTTGTAAGGCTTAAATGAGGGAAGCCCTACAATGAGGTGCCACGTTTGTGTGATGGGAGCAGGGAGTGAGGGTGGAGGGCAGCTCACCGGGTTCAAGACAGAACAAGAGTAACTGGCAATTTTTCTGGATAAACGAACATGTAACTCACAATTCGGCAGAATGGGCAGGAAGCGTTGGACTATCTGGCCTGGGACAGTGGCTTATTATAATTTAAGAAGATGCCCCAAGAGCCTCTTAAAGATCTTAAGATGGTCTGAAGGGCAAACTCTATCCAAGAATTTTAGAATCTTAAAAGTGGACAAACTCATTTTTATTTGGAAAAATTCTTAAGTCTATTATGGATTGGGGAGGGACAGAGACTGAATGAAGTGAAAACCTGCATTTTTGGAGAAACAGGTTCTCAACCGACTCCAAGTGATGCAATGTTTCCAAACAAATTGCTTTATACCTGCTCCCAAACGGAAGCAATAATATAAAATTATATTGAAATTTAAAATAATTACCCTTTATTATGAGAGCATTATAACCACACTACAAAAAGTTGGACCAGCAGAAAACCTTAGAAAATTTGCCTGAAATGCAGCACCCTAACACAACCAGTGTTCCTATTCTATATCCTTGCAGCCTTAGTCATATAATTCCAAACTTTTAAAAAACGTAACTGTAGGCACAATTTCATCACATTTCACTTATTCCATATCTGCACTCCCATCACCTTTAAGAGCCTTAATACTCTAAGTACATAAATTCACTTAACCTAAACATCAGGGAAACTCTCCTCTCCTTTTTGTTCTTTTCCACTCATAAATAATGGTTGCATTAACAGTCAACCGGACTTCAGTGAAAAGCTGGTAATATTTATTACTGACGGGTCATTCGCCCAGGACATCCATCAGCACAGAGAAGACAAATGGTACCGGCACGACCTGCGGCGTAGTGATGAGACCCAAGCTTACGGGCTGGCGTGCGTAACTTGGAGTGATCGACAGAAACAAATTCAGGTCAGAGCATGCACCACAGGGAAAGACTAGAGACCCTTCCGAACATTCCTGAATTTTATGAAATTGATAAGCAACATTTTTCTAATGTTACCTAATGGTTTAAACTTCCACAGTTCTGCAGTTCTAACTGCTCATCATTTAAATTATGAAATTATAAAATCAGACCAGTAGGGTATTTAGTTCAAAAGACAATGCTGGCCATATCTTTATAAACAATCCTCTTAGGGGTGCTTATCAGCATCACGCCCCCCCCCCCCGCCACCCCGCCTGGACCCTTCATGCACCGCAGCTCCTGTGCCCTGTCCGACCGGCCGAGCGCTCCCGGGAGCTCTGGTCTCGCTGCCCTCTGACCGGCCCCCCACGGTGCTGTCAGGGTGACTCTGATGGGCTGTATCCCATCTGATCACACTCCGCCTTGTCTTTCCGTTGCCCCCTACCGCCTTGCAACCTGCCACAGACTCCTGGGCATGTCAGATAAGGCCCTTCCTCCGCACCTTTCGCCACCTGCTTCCTCACGCTCTGTTCGGCCGTGTCTGCTGATTCCGGCTCCCGCGAGCTCCTGTTCTCACTTGTGCCTCTGCACAAACTATGCTCTGGGGCTGGGACTCTTCGAGCTTCCCTTGCCTCCCACCTGGTAAAATCTGCCTTGTTCTTTTGAGTCTCAACTCGGTGCCACTTCCACTAGGACCCCTGTTCCAACCGATGCCCTTATTTTGTCCTTCCATTCGACGCCGGTCCTGGCAACAGGCTCCGCGGCTTCTCCGGCGGGCTGAGCGCTGGGCGGCGCGAAGAGCAGATGCCCAGCCAACGCTCTTCCTTCCAACGCGGAGCCAGCCAACAGCCAGCTGCCTGGGAGCCGGCAGAGAGCTCTCTGTCGCACGCAATACACGAACGGACCTTCTGAGAAGGCCCTCGGTGATTCGGGGAGGATGGGAACACAGATGCACGTGCTTAGGTTAGATCCGGTCTGGACTAAGTCCCACCACAGTGCAACACCTTCTGCAGTGGCAGAGAGTTCTGCACGTTGAAGGAGGTTTGCTCATAAAAATCACAGGATGCTGGTACCCAGCGCTGACCTACTGGCATTCACGTAAGTAGTAAGTGCTCTACCTACAAGGACTCTTGCCTATTCTTTTAACAGCTCTCAACAAACACCTGTTGGTTGAGTGAGTGTAATGGCTACCACTGGGGAAATAGAAAATTGGGGGGTGACGCTGGAGAAAAACACAGTATTTGCATAGTCTACGTTATTTAATGTATGTTTCTGTATTGTTTAATGCACTAACACTTTCTTAAAAATACGTTGTTAGGTAGAATGTTAAATCTGCCCACCCTATGACTAACAGAAATTACCTTTCCCTCTCTCAGGCCTATTCTCGGACATAGCTTACAGAAATTACTTGGCTATCACACAAAATTCTGGAAAGGATACTCAAAACAGAATCATCCAATCCTCGGAAAAAGTGAGATAAGTCATAGTTGGAGGAACTCATGAGTTAGAGGAAAATTACTGCTAATACACATTTAGCTAAGAGCACAGGGAAAAAACCAGTGCATCTTAAAGAGAACTGACCTGATTTATCATTTAAGGATAACTGTCACCAAAGTTCCAGTATCTTTATTATGTTTTCCTCACAAAACATTACTAAAGACATAGACATATCGATTTTTTAAAAAAGATTTTATTTATTTACTTGACAGAGAGAGCGAGCGCAAGTGAGCACAAGCCGGGGGGGGGGGGGATGGCAGAGAGAGAAGCAGACTCCCTGCTGAGCAGCGAGCCCGACACGGGGCTCGATCCCAGGCTGTGGGATCATGACCCGAGGTGAAGGCAGCCACTCTGCCAATTGAGGCACTCAGGCATCCTGGCATATCACTTTTTAATGAAGGTTTATGTACTGTAGAGAGCGAGCACGAGTGAGGGGGCAGAAGGACAGAATCACAAGCAGACTCCACACTGAGCATCCACCCCGACCTGGGACTCGATCCCACGACCCGGAGATCCTGACCTGAGCTGAAACCAAGGGTCAGAGGCTTAACCGACTGAGCACCCAGGCGCCCCTGGCGTATCCGTTTTCACAGCAGTGTGTACTGTAGTGCCTGCCCGGTGGCGGCCTGTGCTGCCCTCAGGCAGCCAGCCGTTTCATCTCCTAGCTCTGAGCGACCTCAGCCGCTGCGCCACGCTTGGGAGCACAGCCAGCCCGCCAGCCCGGCCACGTTGCCCCACAGCTCTGACAGGTGCGGGGCGGGGGGCTCCCAATCACCTCCGCACTCCCTTGCCCTCACAGGGCAAAAGCTGCTGATGTAATTATTTCTGTGATTATTCAGACATGTATATTGTTTAAACTCCCCCACCTTTCATCAGGGAGTTGCAAAAGACCTTTAATCTTGCATAAGGCCTCCTTCTCTATTACAAATACTGAGATTTTTCTCTGAACTTCGTTATGAATTCATTAAGAAGCAAATAAATGCAAGTAGTCATCCAAAGGCACATTGATTTGGCGCCTACGAAGCAGCAGAGGGTAAGCCAGACATCAGGGATCCACAGAGGTGGCAGCCCAGCCCCACCCGCCCAGGGAACTCCCAGGCCAGAGAGAATAAACATCCTACTCCAGCTGCGAATCAACACAGGCATAGGTTTGCACAGTCGCAACAGCAAAGAGGCCACAACTAAGACCTCCGAGAGGGCTTTCTAGGATGGGACTGTGGTGAGGAATCAAAGGTAATGTTAGGAAATCTCCTAAATAAGTATTATTGATGCAGATTCTAGGACCATAAGGTTTCTGGCTTTCAGATACGCAGTGTAAATGCCTCCATGACCTTTCAGGTCTCTGAGGTCAGCTACTCTACCCGGCTCACCTCTGCCTGGTCCCTATCTGTCTTCATTTGCATTATCCTACTTTTGGAAGAATTAATCCCTTTTCTTTCATCCTTCTGACCCAGCCATTTCCCCATGTTCTTTGTGTCTTTATCACCCAGGGAGATCTGTGTCTCATCTCACCTTAGAAACAACAGCGAACAGTTTGACTCCAAGGGAGAGCCAACTTCTGCAACCTTTGTTCTCAAGAGTGTGGCATATTAAACATACCTCATGCTTCATGTCCTGGTGAAAATAACAGATCCTAGAGATGAGTTCACTCACCTTATCTAAGTTGTTTATTACTGCATGGTACAACATGAAAATAATCTTCTGAAGATTTAAAACATTTAAAGAAATATTGATCACCCAGTAATTAAAATCAAGATGCCACAGGAACATGCTAAATTTTTTTTTTTTTAAAGGAACATGCTAAATTTAAAACAGAAGTTGCTGATATGGTGTCAAAACCACAAATTTCATTCACCATATGTGTCACCCATTTATCTACTTAAACCACACTTCAAAAAAGGTAAGAATAAGTCCCTAATTGGAAGTTACTCAACTAATATCTTAGGAAACTGAGTGCCATGTTCATGGTCACTTTTGCTATTTGGATTCATTATGAGTCACCAAAATGTGGACTTCAGCTCAGGACCAGCCAAGCCAAGTCTGACTTACATGGTGACTCTGGGATCATGTCTTCTTCTCCAGTTCACTGAGAGCAGATCTATGCCCAGAGGGAAGCCTGTATTTTATTTTACTTTTTTTAAAGATTTTATTTATTTATCTGATAGACAGAAATCACAAGTAGGCAGAGAGGCAGGCAGAGAGAGAGGAGGAAGCAGGCTGTCCACAGAGCAGAGAGCCCGATGTGGGTCTCGATCCCATGACCCTGGGATCATGACCTGAGCCGAAGGCAGCGGCTTTAACCCACTGAGCCACCCAGGTGCCCCGGGAAGCCTGTATTTTAGAACCAGGAGAGAATCCAACCTGCTCTGGGAATTCCAGACTAGAGGTAGAGAAGATTCATTTGAAAATGCTAAACAAAGGTGAGGACAGTAAACCAAGGAACAAAAGTACTCTGACTTTGGGTCCACTTGGGCTCACTGGAAAATTCTGAAAATATACGTTTTCCTACTAATAACTTAAATGACCTTCCTGCCCAAGTACAGAAATCGATCCCTGAGGATGAGCAGGTCTCACTAGAAGTACCACAGTGAGAAAAGGCCAGACCTAAATTTTATCCGAGATTAGAAGATGCATATGGTTTCTATTTTAGGGGTACATGAATAATGGCTTAATATTTCAAGTTAAAAAATATATTTTAGCACATGTATTTCAGTAGGGGAACTTGTTTACCCTTTCAAGTCATAATTGGCTTTGAAGCTTTGGTAACAAAGTCTTTAAAGTCTTTAGGACTTTAGCTCAGAGAGAAAGCTAGTTAAAAATACTAGGGCCTCTCCCTCTTTAAATCGTGTTCCCTGGTCAGCTTTTATAATTGCAATGATCGTAACACCTTTTATGAACTACTTCACGATTACCTCACTTTATTTTCAACCAGCAGTAGGAATACAATCTAGGCTTATCAACTCAATAATAAAATTTTAGGATAGGCTCAGTAGTTCAACTTAGGATATTAAAAACATGCTCATTTAGAGCTCAGTTTGCAGTGAAGATGCTCATAGGTATTTTATCACTTGAGATACAGCAAGTCTTTTTACCAAGAGTTTTCTTTCGGGTGGTTTAAATGTATGTAAGTACTTACACTGCAATTTAAAATACTGTCATCCGTCAGAACACTGACATACTCGTTCAGTTCTAAAACAACAGAGCTACTACTTTATCAATGCTATCTGCCCAGGGCTGCAAAATGTATGCTTCTGTATGTAAAGGATCCTTGATACTGCTCACCACCACTCCCACCCCCCCAAAAACCCCAACAACAAAACCTCTCTCTACTGGTAATGGAAGAGCTGGATCAGAAAGGACATGGCACGCCTGGGTGGCTCAGTGGGTTAAGCCTCTGCCTTCGGCTCAGGTCATGATCCTCGGGTCCTGGGACTGAGCCCTGCATCGGGCCCCTTGCTCAGTGGGGAGCCTGCTTCTTCCTCTGCCTGCCACTCCCCCCACTTGTGCGTGCTCTCTGACACACAAATGAATAAAATTAAAGAAAAAAAGAAAAAAAAAAAAAGATGGGACATTACTAACACACAGAAACTGCTAAGATATAAAAGTGGGATAACACAAAAAATCAAAGACCAAAAGAAAGAAAACCATTAAAAAAGCAATACCAGGGGCACCTGGGTGGCTCAGTGGGTTAAGCCTGTGCCTTCAGCTCAGGTCATGATCTCAGGGTCCTGGGATCGAGCCCTGCATCGGGCTCTCTGCTCAGCAGGGAGCCTGCTCCCCTCTCTCTGCCTACTTGTGATCTCTGTCTGTCAAATAAATAAATAAAATCTTAAATAAAAAAAAAAAAGTAGTACCCGAAGTAAAACTTTTAATGGAGCTGTAGTCAGGTGCGGACAGAAGTCAACAGGGGAGACGTTCAACAGAAATAGAAGGCACCAACTTTAGAATCCAGGAAGCCAAGCAAGAGTCTAGGAGAGAATTCATTTTCACAGAGCAAGAGTCAGATTTTGCAAACTCTAGTCAAAACCTGAAAAGTGGAAATGTCTACCTATATCTATACTTTTAAACCAGATACTTAAAAAAGAAAAAAAAGCCTAATCCACAATTTAGAGTTACAGAACATTAAAAGCCAGGAGCAGCAAGGACGACCAGCCAATGGGAGGTTGGCCGGAGACTCTTCCCTTCTCGCCCTGGGTCCCACCGGGGACGGCGCGCCGAGGTCCGTGTAACAGGCCCGAGCAGAAGAGAGCACAGAGCGGCCCCCGTGCCCAGCACAGGGCAGCACAGGAGCCCTGGGAAGCTTAGCTGCTAGGCTGGTGCTGGAGGCAAAGGCGTATTTGTTTCAGCAACAGATTTCCATATATTGCTGCCCGGCAGCCAGAACCGTTTCTCTGTGTAATCAGCACCACAGCCGGACCACAGCAAGGGCCGCAGGAATCACAGCGAACCTTTATCGAGTTCTTGCTACGGGCCACTCCTACTGCAGACGTGCGCACGCACTCCTCCCTTTCGTCCTCCCAGCCCTGCCGCAAGGAAGGCCCACTCTTGCCCTCTCGGAGCAGCTCAGAGCTGGAGCAGTTCAGGAACCTGCGGCTGGGGTCCACCTCTGGGTCCGTCTCCCTGCAGAGCGCCGCCGCTTCGCTGGTGTGGAAGGCACCAAGTAGGCAGTAGAAGTGGACTCTGGCTGCTGGCTTATCACCCAGGTTCTGCACCGCCCTCGACGGAGGACATGGCAGTGCGCTCACAGCAAACACACCGTGGGCGACAGCACACACATGCACACACTTAGGAAATGGTGTGTGCCCACCTCGACCATGCAAATGTACAAAAGCAACTATAATGAAAGATTACGGGTGCTCAAGTGTCTTCCAATGTCTACACACTTTCTTCAATCTGATACACAAAGCTCCTATCAGAAAGTCCCTGAAAAACGAAGAGTGGCCAGGGGCGCCTGGGTGGCTCAGTGGGTTAAAGCCTCTGCCTTCGGCTCAGGTCATGGTCTCAGGGTCCTGGGATCGAGCCCCGCATTGGGCTCTCTGCTCAGCGGGGAGCCTGCTTCCTCCTCTCTCTCTGCCTGCCTCTCTGCCTACTTGTGATCTGTCAAATAAATCAATAAAATCTTTAAAAAACAAACAAACAAAGAAACAAAAACGAAGAGTGGCCAAGTAGGATGCCTTCTGCTCCCTTTTAGATGAGAATGTGCTCCAGGTCTAGAACCACTGAGTTATGTTTCATTAAGCATGAAACCGATGATCAAAACTACTAAGATGCAAATGCAAAAAATCCATGCTATGTAAAGAACTTCATACTTTTGTGCCAAAAAACATGAATAAGAAGTTGTCAGACAGCTTGCATTCTGGTGCCCCGGTTTCACCCTATGATTTACTGCAGACTGC
The DNA here is from genome assembly GCA_003697995.1 of Taxidea taxus jeffersonii. Lineage (NCBI taxonomy): Eukaryota > Metazoa > Chordata > Mammalia > Carnivora > Mustelidae > Taxidea > Taxidea taxus. Next base: position 17,899 of record ML104354.1, read on the forward strand.
CTCTGCTCCCGATTTGCTGTCTTTGGGTATGCAAATCCCTTCACTACTCAGTACCCCGATATCAAATGGGAATAGCATCTGTTCTGCTAATCTCACTAACCTGAAACGAGTGTGCGGTGGCAGTACTGATGCCGTACCTGTGTGGGGACTTACTACTGACCGGGTGCCGTGGTACTGGGTGCTGCTTAACTGGGAGAGTCTAGGCCCACGTGTGCAAGTGCTACTGCTAATGTTTCCAGACTGCTGTCAGAATTTGAGTGACATAGCCTTCGAGCCTCATAACCTCCCTGGAAAGGAGGAGGACAGTATTGTTGGACAGATGGGAAAGAGTTAGGTGACTCTACAGTTAGCCTTAATTCACACAGCGAGCACGGATAGGGCCCAAAATATAATTTTCCCAGTTCCTAATCTAGTGTCTTTGCATTTATTGTTCTTTTGTTCTTTTTTTTTTTCCTCTCTCCTGTTGACTCGAGAGTGAAGGATGGGGCAAGGAGGACTGAGTCTTCAATCTAGCAAAGGTGCAAACATTCTGGACCGACGAACTGGAGGAAACAGCTCTTTCCTGACCCGCAGCTGGGAGTTATGGGATCAACCCACATACCTTGATTTCCGGGAGCTGCATCACCTCAGGAAAGACTTCGATGCAGTTAGAATGAGCAATCATGGTGTGCAGGCGCCGGCAATTCATGATGGTCGTCGGGATGGCTTTCAGCTTATTCCCACTGATGTCGATTTCTTCAAGCTCCTCCAGTTTCGCCATTTTACTAAAAAAGAGAAAATCCAAGGGGGAGGGGGCCAGAAAAGAATCATAAGGCAATTTGAGGGAATTTACTATGAGTCTAAAGATTCTTTATTTTTTTTATTTTTATTTTCTAAAGATTCTTTAAAGGATGACTTGTATAATATACACTGTGTTAACTATACTGGAATTACAAAGGAAAGATTTCCTTGTAACAGCCATTTTAACAAACAGGACCATTTCCCACTACTGTTTCGGAGTGTCAGAGTACTAACATCTCCTCTTGTACTACAGAACAGAAACTACTAACTTCAACTCTTCAAATTAAGCCAAAACAGGAATGGATGTCCCTTTCCTTTAAAACTCTGTGTGTGAATTAAGGTATCCCAGCAATAATCACTATGTTATGTAGCTTAGTCCAAACTCCAATAAAAATCCTACTCAGGTGGATTGGAAATCCAACGTAAGTGCTTTAAAAGAACTCAGTCTGAGAATGATTTCTTTGTATTGGCACTGAGAACTCCAGGGGGTGTAGAGGAGAACGGGGCTCTAGATCACATGAAGGTATGCTCTCTTCTAAAACCCTACTCCCCAAATTCCTCTGACATCATTTGTGATGGTAGGATGCTGGGGAATATCATCTGGATCATTTCTTGACCTTCTGGTGGTGCCCAAGTTCAAGCCACACCCAAAAGAAATTTTTCTCACCTCCCACTAAACATCTACAAAAGCAGACTCTCTCTAACCTCACCTTAATAACATGCCCTAATGTATCAAACACTTTTAAGAATGTCTTTCATCGTTCAACCTTAATCTAACAGTTGATCGTCATCATCATAATAATCATAGTAACTGAATGAAGAAAATTTCAGTTAGGGTTTTTGCCTTTTCTCTAAATCTGGAGGAAAAAACCTTCTACCCCTGCAATTCTGCAACAGCATCTACTACCCCTTGGACTCTTTCTATCACTGGTGATGCTGGACCTCAAAAACCATAGGATTCCCAGTGCGTATAACTCAGACATAACCTGAATCATGTAGTTTTACAACTGTCGATACCTCCTCTGTTTGTTACAGCTGCAAGTGTCCTAATAAACCTTTAAAAATTTTAGCAAGAAATCCTTTTATTACTTTTCTTCCTGTCATCTCTCAAATATAAAGGCTATCTTATGTGCTTATCCTGATAATAAATATATGCTGAAGACACAGTAAGAACTAAGTTTTCCTCTGACGACATCAGATCCTTGGACATCCCAAGCAGCGACACAGCGTCGGGCACACTATGGGCACTGCACACGTGGACACTGATGCGATCCAGCTCCCACTACCTGAATGTGGAAGACTACTACTTTTTGGAAAGAAATAGGGAGAAATCAATAACTAATGGGGCATGAAAATGACCGAAAGTATAGAAATCAGGCCCGAGAGAAAAAAAGTTAAAGAAGTTTCCCTCCGTCAACACACAAAGAAGGTGCTCAAAGGGCCGGACCACTGGGGGGTGTTTTGAGTTCAGCAGCCATCTGCGGAGTGCCAACCCCAGGCTGGCCCTCACCGAGACATGGGCCTTTTGGGGACAGATCACAGCTCTGACTCTTAAGGAACTCGGCGTCCTTAGGGGAGTTCTTGAGCCACATCACAATCCCCAGGGAGACAGATATTACAGAAGAATGGATTTTTATGCATAAAAAAATTCTCTGTATTTAGGCTCATTCTAACTGGCATGGGTCACGGCATCAAAATTTGAGTCGATGCTCATTTCCCCTGCAGGGCTTATCCACCGTCTCAAACAGGACCATGAGTCCTTTTGGAGATAGAACTGTTATGGGATGACCACGTTTTCCTTCAAAAATATCATCATCTCCTCGGGGTGCCTGGGTGGCTCAGTGGGTTAAGCATCTGCCTTCGGCTCAGGTCACGGTCTCAGGGTCCTGGGATCGAGCCCTGCATCGGGCTCTCTGCTTAGCGGGGAGCCTGCTTCCCCCTCTCTCTCTGCCTGCCTCTCTGCCTACTTGTGATCTCTGTCTGTCAAATAAATAAATAAAATCTTCAAAAAAAAATCATCTCCTCATTCTAGAGTAAAATACTATGTAGACAGTAAAAGTACATAGAAGTAAAGTACACAGAAAAAAAAGGTTTAATCATTAACATCAAATGAGAGGAAAACGTAAAGAAATAAAGATACACAACAACAACAACAACAAACAGAGCAATACTGGAAGTCAGTGCATATTTGCAATGCAGAGTAAGGTTTCAATAGATTCGCAGCCTTGATGGCAGTGGAGGGAAGCTGTGCCAATGCTCTGCTTTGTCCCAGGGCTGCGCTGTAGTTAGCAGAACACCAGAGAGGTTAGCATTTGCTTCTTTGCCGTGTGGGTGTGTGTTCCAAGTCCTGACTTGTTGGATGGACAAATGCCAATGACACGGAAAGCGGAGTAAATCCTTCCAGGCTCAGTTTGGGGATTTAGTCAAAGTTAGACGCAACGCTGCTGCTCCCCAAAATTAGAAGTTCACATTACAACAGAATTAAAAATGGAATACTGTGAGAGCCATAAATTATTTATAATGCCACAGGGTGTCTGGGGTTGCACAGACCACCGCTGTTTTTTACACCACAGCACAAACATACAAGCCGGGAGCCGATTAAGAACCTTCAGGCGTCAGGGGCGCCTGGGTGGCTCAGTTGGTTAAGCCACTGCCTTCGGCTCAGGTCATGATCCCAGGGTCCTGGGATCGAGTCCCGCATTGGGCTCCTTGCTCGGCAGGGAGCCTGCTTCTCTTGTTGCCCCTGCCTGCCTCTCTGCCTGCTTGTGTGTACTCTCTCTCTCTCTGGCAAATAAATTAAAAAAAAAAAAAAAAAAGAACCATCAGGCATCCTGGTTTATGTTCTAATTCCCATGCACCATATTAGGGTAATTTTTAAAAAATAAATTGGTTAAAGAGAGCCAAAAGAAAAAAACATGCCCATGAAGCAACATGCCTTATTTCAAAATCACAAATGACATTGTAGTGATCGGGTCTTTGGACACATTCGTATTAGAAAAACGACCACATTTCTCTTTAGGGAAATGTTACTCGTGGCTCAGATGAAAGACAGCTGTGAACAAGGTTTGGCGGAACGAGCCTCACACGATCTGGGAAATAAACATCTCATCTTTGGCTTTCCATCCAAGAGTGCATTTTCCGACACGCAACGAAGAATGTCACTCTGGGACCTCCTCTTACCTTGCTGGGAAACTCTGAAGTCGGTTGTAGGCCATGTGAAGGATCTTTAGGTGGGGGTGTCCCGTCAGCAAGGGCACACATTTGTCCGTGAGGCTATTATTCGTCAAGTAGAGCTCCTGTAAGATGCTGTTCGTCTCTTCAGAAAGAGTGGCTGGAGGGAGGCTTTCCAGTTTGTTGGCGGATGCGTTCAGGAATCTCAGGCTGCAGTGACAAAACGCAACAAAATCCCACTGATAAGCCAGAGGCCTAGCCCAGAAGCCTCCACAGATCTAGATTTTTTTCCTGAGTGATCGCTGGCATCCTGGAAACTGGGTTTAGACACATGAGTTTAGAAGCAGGCCCTGGCTTTACTAACAGGCACACGAATACACGACTTCACTCTCTTCGATGAACACAGTGACCACTTGTGTTAAACATAAAAAGATAAAAATCCATTTTTATGGAAGCACAAAGGTGAGAGGAAGTACTTAATTTTATAGCTGGTAGGGAGTGGGAGGGAGAGTGATAAGGTGGAGTTACTATTCTGTCTTAAGGAAGAGAAAACAATCGCCTATTTTGAAATAAAAGAGCCCCTAGAGTAATAAAACAATTAGACAGGAGCGCCACAATACGACAAAATCACACAGTGACTACGCCCTTTTCAGCATGGTGTCCAGCCACATCAGACTGACCTGCGTGCATGACTACAGGCCACACTCTGTACCGAAAGGACAGACCACTGCGTGGGAGAGGGAAGCGGCACAGCGACCACGCCCGTGAACAGGGCGAGGAGTGTGAAGATTCCAGAGGATTCATCGCACGGGTCCAAAATCATCAAATTCAAAGGCGGGCAAAACTTCAATAGGGAGCGTCTGGGTGGCTCAGCCGTCAGTGCCTGACTCCTGACTGTGGCTCAAGGGCATGATCTCAGGGTCATGGGATAGAGCCCTGATTTGGGCTCCACGCTCAGTGGGGAGTCTGCCTGAGTTTCTCTCTCTCCCTCTGCCCCTCCCCTCGTACACACATGCACACTCTCGCTCTCTAAAATAAATAAATAAATCTTTAAAAAAAAAAAAAACCCAAACAACTAATGTATGCTACTAGAAGTCAGGGAAGGGAAGGAGTATGGAGAGGGGTTCTAACGTTTCCAATACAATAATGCTTTGGTTCTTGATTTGGGTGCTGGTTATACAAGCAAGTTTACTAATTCATCAAGTGCTGGACATATGATTTGGCTCCTTTTCTGTATTTATATTATACTTCAATAAGATTTATATTAAAATAAACAAACAAGGTGTCTATGGTACCAGGTATCCAGATGACAGAGTGAGAAATGGCTAAGACATGAAGAATGGTTTTAGACCCTCGCTAACTAAAATCACATAATCCTTCTACAGTTACTGTGAATCAGCGATAAACATAAAACGCAAAGCTGGAGAATGGAAGCAGAGTCCCTGCTGCGATGAGGCTCCATGCCACTGGGAAGAGAAGGGACGGACACAACAGGGACTGTGCATGGCTCATGAGTCCCACAGGGGACCTTCCATCCTCGCAACGGACCCGCACCATGGGGTTCCGCTGTGAAGTTGCAGCACCCGGAACATGAAGAGTGGTCTGCCCATCACACGGCACTGCGGTTACCAAGGTCCAAGCCACCTTGGATCCCCACCTGGAAAAGCCTGTTAATGAACCACCTCTCTCTGGTTTCACAACCACTTGGGGGTTGAAACTTCCAGCGTCCAATTCAGGACTACTTTGCCATATGCTAGGAAAAAGGAACAATGTCTTCCTTAAAAAAAGACTGTGGAATACGAAGTACAGTTATTTTTAACCTTGGACAAAAAGAAGGCTTTTTATACGGAGTCATCGCCAGGACTTTCACGCCAAGCTCTCAATCCACCAGTCCTCCCCAGTCCTGCAAACCCCCCCACATACTCACACACACACTCCAGTTCCACTACTTGTCTAAGGAAAAGCAGCTTCCCCAAAATAGAACATTTTCCATTAAAGAAACACGTATTCCGTTGACATTAAAAAAAAAGGAAGTTAGAAAGGGCTGTACAGACCATAAATAGTCATGGGAAATTATAGTCGTGTGTGCTACACAGAAGAAAATAAAGGTCATTTATGCAGTTTCTGAAATGGTTTTGAACTAGAAGGAAACCAATTTCAGCACCATAGTTCTTCAAAGTATTTTTATGAGTCTGTTTGTTAGGTCCCACTTAAATCACCTGACTTAAATACCCTGTTAAGAGTTTCTTCGGTGAAGAGTTAGAACAAATTAAAATGTACTGCCCTGAACATCGTGGCTGGGGTTGGCTGGGAAACTACATGACAATCTCATTAAAACATAATTGTCTAGGCAATATATAGTTCCGGACACGAGCAGAAAGAACTCATGAATGTTTGCATATTTTCAGGCCAGAAAAGGAGGTAATGTTGTTTTGAAAGGAAAAAAGACTGGCCAGTGAGTGCTCACCTAGAAAGCTGCCGAAAGGACTTTGAAAACCCCTCACGACATCTGAATGAAGGGAAGAAAGTGATTTCCAGAGAGACTTTTCCTCTCATCTTGTTGAAATCTGCTGCAGTGAAGGAGGTATATACTCTTTGGTAGGAAATTAAGAGGAGGAAAAAAAAAAAAAATCCCACATCTTAACCCTCCAGGAAATGAAACTAAGTTGAAACTACATGGGCTGGTTCCAGAGGATCTGATTTAAACTCAAAGGGCCTGATTGAATCACCTTGTTAGTTAATGGTCAGAGAGCACAAAATCGGGCTAAGATTTTTGATTATAATGGTCTCAGGAAAATTCAATTTGAAGACCATCTTCTTAAAAATAGAAACACTTGTCCCCCAACTTCACAGTGTATCAGCAGGAGAAAAATTGGACTGGTTTAATGGTCTAGGTGCTGCATTTCCACCAGAAGGAGCAACTACTTTAATTTTGCAAAATTTCTCCAGTTTGGTTAACAGTTTAACTCAAAAACAGGATATATAACCCCACCCCCTGCTTTCAAAACCTCCAAAAAATTCCTAAAGCACTGAGTTTGGTCTCAACTCAAGATGATGTGATAACCTCCTTGAGCCACTGCCTTCTAGATTTCCGTGATAACCGTATAACAGATAAAAGACTGGTTCACGTGCCAAGAAATGTTTCTCCATATAATCCTCTTCACTAGGCAACCCTCCTCTGCCAAACAGAGAAAAGCAGTAACATATGACTGCTTTCTATTCATCTGTAAGGTGCTATGTAGAGACCACAGCTCTTCCCTATTTTCTATCTTATTCGCTTCTCCCATCATCATATGCCCCCTCGTATTTCACCAGACAGAAATGCGAGCTGAGAAAAGTCAAATTACTTAGCAATTATTAAACAGTAATTAATGACAGAGCCAGAAATAAAATCCAGGCCTCATTAATCTTAAGAGTCCATGATTCCCTAACACATCTCTCCAAAATTCAAATGTTAAAAAACAGTAATAATAAAACATCTTCCTGAGGACAGTCTCATAGGCCCTTCTCTCCAGAAATGCTGGAGGTCAAGCAGGGCACCTGCTAGGCGGTGTGAGGACCACGTGTGCACAGCACTTTAAACTCCATTCTTAAGATAACTTAGTACTCAAAAACTTTTCTTAGCAGAAAGGACAAAACTTGTAGAGAAAAAACTCATGTGCAGCTCCTGCCCTAAAGCATTTGGAAAGCTGCCCCCAACAGTAGGGAGACAAAGCCACTTCCTGCTTCTTGAGCAACTGCTCTGTTCCTCCTTGGCACATTCTGTCCATCTGCTCTGGCTCATCTAGGTTTTTTTGTTTTGTTTTTATTTGTTTGCTTTTTAGTAATTTCCACCACACTCTTCAATTTTACAGCTGAATTCTGTCACTGAAACAAAGCACAGGATTTGGTATCAAAACAGATTTACCTATTTGTAGGTATAACAGGCATTCTGCGTTTAAAAAAATATATTTATTTTAGAGAGAGAGAGAGTACACGAGCAAGTGGAGGGTGGGTCAGAGGAAGAGGGAGAGAGAATCTCAAGCAGACTCTGGGCTGAGTGTAGCCCAACACAGGGCTCAATCTCACAACCCTGAGGTCATGACCTGAGCCAAAACCAAGAGTCCAATGCTCAACCGGACTGGGCCACCCAGGCGCCCCGGCATTCTGCATTTTAATAATTTTTCTAGAGATCAGTACTGGGACTTCTACGCTATTAAAAATGCAAAAGGTTAGGGGCGCCTGGGTGGCTCAGTGGGTTAAAGCCTCTGCCTTCGGCTCAGGTCGTGGTCTCAGGGTCGTGGGATCAAGCCCCGCATCGGGCTCTCTGCTCAGCGGAGGGCCTGCTTCCCCCCTTCTCTCTCTGCCTGTGATCTCTCTGTCAAATAAATAAATAAAATCTTTTTTAAAAAAATGCAAAAGGTTAAGATTCCAAGCCCACCAAAACTCTTTTACTTTGAGACAAAGCCTTCATTTCTGGCTTCCAATGTTCCAGAACTGCGAAACACTCAATTCCTTATCATCTGTCTGTACAGAACAACAATTTAAACAATTTCTCTGTCTTCACAAGGCTGACAGCTCTTAAGGGAAGGGCTTTCAAACATTTGATAGTAACTAAGAGTACAAACTACACTGTACATGACCACCCAGTGCAGATGCAACATATACATGCATAAGTAAAAGTTTCATGGAAGCACCGGGTGGCTCAGTTGGTAGGCATCCGATTCTTGATTTCGTCTAAGGTCAAGATCTCAGAGTCGTGGGACGGAGCCCTGTGTTGGGCTCTGCGCTCAGCCCAGAGTCTGCTTGTTCCTCTCCCTCTCTTCCTCCTTCTACCCCCCAGCTTGCTCTCTCTTAAATAAATAAATAAATAAATAAATAAATAAATGAATAAATAAAATCTTGGGTTGCCTGGGTGGCACAGTTGGTTAAACACGACTGTTGGTTTGGGCTCAGGTCATGATCTCAGGGTCGTGAGATTGAGCCCCATGTTGGGCTCTGCACTCAGCCCAGTCTGCTTCAGATTTTCTCTCTCTCTGCCATTTCTGCTTGTGCTCTCTCTCTGAAATAAAAAAAAAATCTTTTTAAAATAAATAAATCTTTTTTAAAAAGTAAAAAATAAAAAAAGTTTCACAATCACTACTTAACCTAACTCTAACAATATTTTCTATCCTACTTAATTTTTTCAAGTGCTGGTAGAAACCCACTAAATTAATGCTATACCCACTAATCAATTTGAAAAAAGAGCCACAATTATTAATTGCCTAGCAACACCACCTAATAGTGGGGATTCCAACTGAAGAAAAAGTGCATATAGTCTAACAGAATTATTATTTGGAAGGTATGAAGATCTGCCTGGCTACAAGGCTACCAGGTAAAGGAACAAAAATCATACACATGAAAGAATTGTTGAATAAGAACATGAAAAGAATTAGTTTTAAAAATTAAGTACAATTAATTAAGAATTAATTTAACATTTATGCAATACTACAAATTTATCTACAGACCTTAGACCAATTTCATCTATTATCCCACCGATGTCCTCCTTTATCTGGTCCAGGATCCAATCCAGAATCCCACGGTACGTTTCGTCATCGTGCCTCCTTAGGCTCCTTTAGTCAGTCTTCTTTGTCTTAAACAACTTTAACACTTTTGGAAAGTACTAGACCATTATTTAGTAGAATATCTCTCAATTTAGATTTATCTGATGTTTTATCATTAGAATAATGTGGTGCATCTTTGGCAAAAATACAGAGAAGTGATACTGTGCCCTCCTATCAGAAGGTACATGATTCTCAAATTCAACTCCCAGATATTCTTATTAAGTAGGTCAGGGTAAGGCTTCAGAACTCTGTGGAATTAAGGATTCTGATGAGTGGCCATGCTGAGTTAGCAGAACAGAGATAAGGGCCAGATCTCTGCATCTTTAATACGTACCCCAGGGCTTTCCGAAGACAAACTTGGAGAAACACTGTAATTTTATTCTCAAAATATCAGAACTTCAAAAGTTAGCTCTCTTCACTTAAACAAAACAGTGTAGGCAACTTAGCTCTTAAAAATGCCAGAAATATCTGTCTTTGCCAAAAGGCACCAGCTGTCACGGTCAATTGATCACCCTCTCCAAATTCTGTTCCCGTTTAGTCCCCTTGATATTTACACATGTCCTGAGTCACTAAAACTTACGGTCTGTAATGTGACTAATACTCAGGGGATATTTAATAATCACCATGTATTTCATTTGCACATACACTCTCCCCACTCCCACCCCCGAAAGCACCTTCTACTGCTCTAACCAGGGATGAAAACAGACCCTAACATCCACCAACAGGAATCCACGACTCTCCTTTAAAGGGTCAGCTGCGGCTCTGTCGATTAGACCGACCTCCCAGAGCAGCAGCTCCCCCACCATCCAATGAGGGGCTGCTGTGAGCGGACTGGGAGGGGGTCATCACCGAGATTTCATGAAGAGAAGGGTGGCCGTACCTCATCCGTGAGCTCTGGTGACCCCGGGTGACTATCCACCCCACCCTGCCTGCCCATCTGTTGACAAAAACTAATTATCTGAAACTCCTGGGGGCTTCCATCAAGGAGATCTTCAGCTCTGAGCAAAAAGTGGTAAGATGAGCGATCTGGGACAGTGAGATCTAGATTGGAGGACTGCCGGTTCACCCTAGAGAACCAAATCCCGCCCTCGTCATAAGACACAAAATCACAGCCAACTTCTCGGCAACACACGGTCCATCACATCTCACATCTGTCTACAGTTTTTGAGTTGCCAGTGAAAAGCAAGTCAAAATAAAACTCCAAGATGAATACAGAGAGTAAACTCATAAGCTAACATTGCCGGCTCAAGCCCTAAGAATCTTAATAAAATTGGTCTCAAGTTTTCACGGGAAGAGTAAGATACAACCAAAAGTCATCTGACTTAAAGCAGGTTCCCTTCTCTCCTTTGGTTACCGAACACCTTCTACCATCAGGTAAGGAAGAGTAACAAACACAAGTCTAAAGCTGGAATGCTTAACAGACAACGTCATGTAATTAAAACCATGGCACTAGTTTTAGCAGGCAAGATTCAGAGCCAAAGAAAAACTCACAAGGAAGAGAGTCAGAGTTCAGTCCTTTGGACTGTGTCTAGTGACTCATGTTTTTCTGACAGTTCTCTTAAAGCTTCGAAGCACAGGCTCCACTTAGAGCACGAGCTAGACCATTTATAACTTAGGAAGACTTGCGTTCAGGCCCTCCCCTCAGTTATATAACCAAGTACAGAACTGGCCATGGTCATTTATTACCACAAAAGAAATTCTTCAAACAAGGAGCACCTATATATTTTTAAGATTTGTGTTTTGGGGCTAACTGAATGGAAGGAGGCCTGAAGCAGAGTTTCATTACTGCCTGAAACTGTTTACCCAACAAACAGCTCCGTATGACCAACAGCAAAGGGCTGTGCTTCACGCAGGGAGCCCAAATCAAAACCAACGTATCGTTTCCCCTCTCTTTTACCCTCTAAAGCCCACTTTTTATTCTGGTTTATTGTGTAGTTATTTTAAAGTGTGCATTAGACTGTGAGCCCCTTGAGGGGAATACCGTGTCACTTTCAATGCCCTGGGGCACCCGGCTCAGTGACTTCAACATCCTGGGGCAGCAAGATGTTGACCTGGACCATGCAAATGAGAACAAAACACAACCGAACTCACCTGCAAGACGCTTGTCACAGAGACTCTGTCCTCAAAAACCCTCTTTCACATTGTGAAGTTCATATTTTCTGAACTGGTTCCTACAACTGTCAGTTTTGGTTTATTGCTTCTCCCCAAACTCATCAAACCTAATACACAATATTGCTACATTTTCCTGAATGTAAATTATGCCTCAGTAAAAAAAAAATATATATATATATAATTTTTTTAAAATTTAGATAGAGGGGCAGCTGGGTGGCTCAGTCGGTGAAGTGTCTGACTCCTGATTTCAGCTCACGTCATGATCTCAGGGTTGTGAGATCGAGTCCCACATAGGGCTCTGTGCTGAGCTGAGCAGCGAGTCTGCTTCAGCTTCCTTCTCTCCCTCTGCCCTCCCCCTCACTGCCTGCGTGCACATTCTAAATTAAATAAAATTTAGGTAGATTAAACCTCCATTATTTACATTGTGGGATGGGGATAAGTAGAAGTAGTAACCATTTATAAAGCAGTAAATAGTTTAGAGAAAATCATTATCAAATGTTCTGTGTTTCTTGTCTTCCAACTGAAGTAACACAAGGATGTCGTTCAAAAAAAAGGTTCATCGGGCAGCTGGGTGGCTCAGTTGTTAAGCGTCTGCCTTTGGCTTGGGTCATGATCCTAGAGTCCTGGGATCAAGCTCCACATTGGGCTCCCTGCTCAGTGGGGAACCTGCTTCTCCCTCCCCCACCCGCCCTGCTTGTGTTCCCTCTCTCGCCGGGTCTCGGTCAAATAAATAAATAAAATCTAAAAAAACCAAACCAAACCAAAACAAAAAAGCATTCATCAACTTTATACTATCCCTTTCACAACCCTATTGACCGGAGAGGACCGAAACTCTTGACTCTTCTTTCTGACTCAGAGTCATGACTAATAAACACTATGTTGAGAGGTGGCTATTATGGTGGTTGGAATACAAAAGCCCTGAAATATGTTTTCTTGATGAAGTTCATTTCCGCCGTCTTCGGTCATTTGCTTTCCTCATAAAATAAAGGAGGATGCCTGCTCCTTGTGATTCGCCCGGCCTCCTACTCGGGACTTTGCTGCGCCAGAATTCCATTGCTCACAGCCTGCCCTCCTCCCCAGACCCACGGAGCCTGGCGAACCCCCCCAGCACAGCTCCTGTCGTGCAAAATGCGGCCGGCTCTGGAGAGCCCCGGCTGCTCAGACCGGAGGGACCGCCGCCCGCCGTCCGCCCGCGCCGCTGTCCTCCCCACAACGGCAACGCCCTCCTTCGGAGGCTCAGTTCAGGTCCCTGACTCCCCACGTTGTGTTACTGGACACAGTCCTGCTCACGCAGTCCCTCTACTTCCAAACGACAGGCTCCGTTTGGGAACAGTCCGGGATGTACAGCACGGGAAAGCGGGAGGCAGAGGGAGCCGCGCGGCGCCGGAGTCAAGGGTGGGCAGAGTCACTGTGAAGGAAGCTCAGCTACAGCCGCCCCACTGGGGGTCTCTTCTGAGCACAAGCACAGTCTCCGCGATGCCACTTACGAGCTTCCCCCTCGGGGACAGGCTCCCCACCCGCCCCAGCGCCGAGGAGAGTCACTGACTGCTTACCGATTGCTTCTAGAGAATTAAAGATATACAGAACTGTCCTTTTAAAAAATGAATAAAGACTCATGATCTATTGGTGAGTCCCAGCGCTGTTCATGTACTCTATCAGCCAGGGGCTTATCAGACTTGGCCAGATTCAGAACCGGTTTTTATCTCAGACTCCTAAATCGGATTCTATCTACTTGTTTCTGTAAGATTCAGTGTAGAAGCCCAGGAGAACAAGTAGATTCTCATGATAAAACCACACCCAAGTTTTGCCTAGTTGGCCTTACGAAAGAAAACACGAGGTCCCAATATCACTTAGAATTGGGCACGGGGAGATTCGATCCTGCAGTGGTTCTGACAACAAAGATGTGTGTCCGCAGCTGCCCACAGGCTGTGCACCGCACGGCAGACCCTGGAAAAACACGGTCTGAACTGTACGGATCCACTCTATGGGATTTTTCTTAACTTAATATACTGCTGCATATGTATTTTCTCTTATGATTTTCTTAACACTTCTCTAGCTTACTTTACTGTAAGAATACAGTATATAATGCATTTATAATATACAAAATATTTGCCAACTGTTTATATTATAAAGTAATGCTTCCAGTCAACAGTAGGTTATTAGTAGTTGGCTTTGGGACAGGTCACAAGTTATATACGAATTTTTGATTGTGTGGGGGTTGGCGCCCCAACCCCCAATGCTGCTCAAGGGTTAGTGGTATTCTGATAGGACTGTAGAAGTAAGAGTGATTCTTTACATGATCTTCAAACATTGCTCTTTTTTTGTCACAGGAATGATATAGCACTGGTCAATCACAATTTAACAATCCCATTTTCTCACAATTTCATTGTCTCTCTGTAACTATTCCAGTAGGAATTCATTATACCTTGCACTAAGTACAGAATAAATGTTTTTTAAAATGAGGAAAAAAGAACAAAAGGAAAAGGAAGGGAGAACTAGAAATGTCCTCTATCCTGATCTGGGCGATGATTATAGGGCATATATGTAAAAATTCATTGAGCAGTATGCTTGAGAGTTGTATAATTTTTTTGACAATAAGCTACATTTTGATGAAGAAGTTGTTTTTTTTTTTAAAGTACACAGAGGGGGAAAGAAATGAAAACCCAAGGGTGAAGGTAATATTTAAAATTCCTTAAGTTTTCTTTTGTTCATTAAATAAGTATTTGTTGAGCATCCTGCTTTATTCCAGACATGCTGCAGAATGCTGAGAATAACACTATAATTAAGACACAGTCACTGGACACAGCATTCATAATCTAATAGTGGGGACAGGCAGGTAACAAGAAATTTTAATACAGTGTGTGATGAGGATCATGACAGAAATAAGCATAGGGAGCTTGGTACACAGGGTCGGGTGTCTAAGTCACTTTAGGAAAGCAGAGTTTTTTTCACCAATGAATAAATCACACATGCTAAAAGATATTTCAAATGTACATTTTAAGGCAGAAAGACCCATCACTGTTTTCTTTTGTAAGAGAACCACAAAATTAAACTTTACTTTTTTGTCTTTCTCACGAGGTATACTGAAGGGTAAATCCTTCACATCATCCCTAAAGTTATGGTCACTCACTAAAAATAAACATTAGCAGAGGTCAAAATGAGGCAGGCCATGGGGCTGTGAGCATTTTTGTATGATGCCCAAGGGCCCTGAGGCAAACAGGATTTTCCAAAGGAAGGTAACACTCAGTTAAGCTAACCCTCTCTTGAAGGGAAGGTCTGCATGTGGCAACTCTCCACAGAAAAGAAATTTCACTGGATGTTTAACCTAAACTCCCCCTCAAATCAAGACAATGTATTTAACTACTTAGAAAAAGTCTGTTCGAAAGAAAATAATTTAAAGGCAAAGGGAAAACTGTGGTAAGTATTTGTAAGGACAACTGGTCAGAAAACAGCAACAGCGAGAGACATTAGCAAACTCTAGGAAAACTATGTCTGTCACCCCGAATCACAAATATGTGAAAGCAAGACCGGAGAATCCTCAGATAATTCAGCCAAGACGGGAGCAGCCTGCACCAGTCACGGCCAGGTAGCGAACATGTCCTCATTTGATAGCTACACCTCCACAGCACACGCCTGTGAACGGCTCAACTCACTGCCCTCCAGAAAGCAGCAAAATTAACGAGCGACCTACAGGATATCCTACCAAAGAGAGAAGTGGCTGGCAAAACCATTTTCTTGGTAAATCTCAGATAACCAGAAAATCCACAGGAGGGGCGCCTGAGTGGCTCAGTCGGTTAAGCGTCGGTCTTCGGCTCAGGTCATGATCCCGGAGTCCTGGGATCGAGTCCCACGTTGGGCTCCCTGCTCAGCGGGGAGTCTGCTTCTCCCCCTCCCTCTGGTTCCTCCCCCCTGCTCATGCTCTGTTTCTCTCTAATAGATAAATATGGAAAAGACCATACGAAAGGTGGGTCTCATACCATGTGAGACAAGAATGCTGAGGGGGCTTCTAGGACGCGGACCTACAATGCAGACAAACGAGCTGCTTTACCTGTCGGCCTTCATCAGCAGGCTGGGCGGCAGCTCCAGGAGCTGGTTGTGCTGCACATCCAAGACCTCCACCGAGGTCCTCTCCAGCCTCTCAGGCAGCCTCGTCAGCTGGTTGTGTCCTGCCAGCAGCTTCCGGAGACTACTGTTACAAAATAAGCTGTGCAGGGGGGACAAAGACAGAAGGAGACTTACTTAGCGCCAACCTGGGATAAGGAATGAGAAAAATGAGCAGGAGTCGAATACTTAAAACCATCTCTCCAAGGAAACATAAGTTCATTCTGAGCAACTGCAAATTCCTATTAACATAAGCTCAAACTTGGAGCTCTTTATATTGTGGTACTTTCCATACTGTAAAAGAGAAAAAGAAAGAAAAGAGGGCAGGAAAAACTACGGACAGGAATATTTAACAAAGCAGCTCTACTTGGTAGAAGAGAGAAAAACAAGTTTCATAGATGACCCTGAAGAGAACAGTCCACCCTTGCCGAACTCGGAAGACGCGCTTGACAAGAAGCTACAGGCTTCTCGAGGTTGGGCTCGTTTACTGTGCTGCCGTGGAACACGGGTGCTTTACCCACAGCAGATCCTCAATAAACATAGTCCCCCAATTTTTACCTACAGGATCAGCATGAAAGAAGGATTCTTCTATCGATTAAACTTTTACAAATGCCAACTGATAACATGTTACCTTTTTCCTCATTTGCATTTCACAACCCCAGTGCTGCTCCCTTTCCTTACTTCCCTAAGTCTGTATATTTTTCTTTTCTCTGTGATTTAGTGCTAGACAAAAAAGACCCCTCCCAAGGAGAAGGAAACGCACTTAATTCACTATTCTCTTTCGCGCCTAGAGAGCTGTTTGGAACTCTGTTTATGTTTCTCCTGTGGGTTAGCAAAACCACAATGAATGATGAATACTTTAATCAAATATAAATTGGCTGGATGACCAATTCAGACTTCTGTGACAGTTGTAGAGAATGAAGCAGGCCGCAGGTTTCAGCACAGGGAACGTTGGCAAAGCGAGATTACACTTGCATCAGGATCACTCCGGAGGGAGACCTCAGGCCCAGGGCTGTCCCAAGAACGAGGCCACCCCCCGCCCTGCCCTCCACCCTGACCTCACTCAGGGATCCACACAGCCGGTAAAACCACTCCACGTGACTGCTGAACTTCATTCACCTTAAATCTCAAAACTAGACTCTTCCCTCACGGAGATGGAAGCAACCTGTCTCCGCGCTGTGACGCCCCGGGCTGCCATGACTCGTATCTGGGCTGCCCGGCTCAGAAGGTGTGGACGCCAATGCGACGAGACCGTTGATCCAGCGAGGTCGTTCAGTCATGGCTTTCACAGGGGGTGGCCTCTCTAATTCACCTCAACCCAGTAATTCGGGATCTGGTTCACTAATTTTACCGTTTTACTGGGCCTGGGGTGCAATTTAGGCTTCAGAAGAGAGAATGTGTTATTTATTATTTACACACACACACACACACACTTCATCCTTACATAAATGGATAACTGAAAGACAGATGACAAAATCTTTATCTTGATTATTCCAAATAAAAAAGTGATGTTATAACTACAGTAGGAGTCTTCAGTGCTAATTATTGAACTTAGCTGAATCCTCCTGGATACTAAGCATTCAAATACCTTATTTTCCTTTTTTTTAAAAAAGATTTTATTTATTTATTTGACAGAGAGAGAGAGAGAGAGAGAGAGAGCGCGCACAAGTAGGCAGAGCGGCAGGAAGAGGGAGAGGGAGAAGCAGGTTCCCCGCTGACCAGGGAGCCCGATGTGGGGCTTGATCCCAGGATCCTGGGATCATGACCTGAGCTGAAGGCAGCTGCTTAACCGACTGCGCCACCCAGGCTCCCCTACCTTATTTTCCTTTTAATACATTTCCAGTTCTAAATATTCATTTGTTTTGTCAAATCCTTCCCGTACAGTGCTTAGATAAACAAAGCCTGACTATCAATCAACTTCTAATGAACGGCTGTCTTGCCTGAACATTAGATCAATGACAGGGCTGATAGTTTACAACTAAATGCTGCAAATAAGAAAACAGTCCATGCTGTTTTTGTCCCACACGTTACACATACAATATGCGCACGCACACACGCACGCACACTGCCTAATCCCTTGACAACAGGGCATTTCGAGTTTGCTTTGAACAAGCACTAGTTTAGCTCCCCAAACAAGCCTAACCAACGCAGATCAGATCTAAGATTAATTAACTTCGGGGAAAACTGGACAAAATATCTGTTATCTTTACCTAATTGTTGGGTTTGTGTACACACTATCTTTGTTGCAGCCTATAGTGAAAACAGAGGCCTTAGATGCCATGGGCTGCGATCTGTTGGATAGGCAAGGTGGGCGTTGGGAAGAACACAGAGAAAACAGAAGAAAGGTAACATTGCAAGATTCTTTTCAACAAATTTTTTTCTCATTTCCCATTTCCCCCCCAAGATAGTAGCCTATCTTGATTTTCGCTGTTTTGTCTTCTGAAAGGTGTGTCTCGGGCTCACACGGACGCACACTGCTGTCCACAGGTCACAGCACCAACCCCTCATGATAATGGTGATGGGCTGCCCCAGGTCACCTAAAGACTCAGTCACCACAAAACTCTGAGCAGAAAGCATTTTTAGACAGACTGAAGTTCCAGGTGTAGCGTATGGCCGAGGAACAAAGTAAAATCAACTGAGCTTTCTAGGGATTGAAATGTAATCCAGATTTCTTTTAGGAGATCTATATTCTAATGGTGTTAGCTGACAGAAATATAATGCAGGCCACGTATGTAACGGTAAATTTTCTAGGAGCCACATTAAAAATGGCAAAAAGAGACAGATAATTCTTATACTTTATTTGACCTGCTATATCTAAATTATTATTTTAACATGTAATTAACATATAGTATTAGTGAGATACTTTGCATCTACTGTACATTTTGTATGCTGGCACTTCTCAGTTAGGACCGGCCACGTGCTAAGTCTCCAAAGTCACGTGGGACTAGAGGAGCCACACTGGACAGCACGGACACACACTCATAGAGAAGACACAAGGCATTTCCATCATCACAGAAAAGTCTACAGGGTAGTATGGGAACAGCCTACCTTCTGTTATCAATTGCATGGCTAGTCACTAACAGTCAATAGTATTTTGTACCGAAATTCGTTAACCTGAAGATCTTTGTCTTATCTACGGACACTAGACCTCATGACATGGCTGTGTTACAAATCTTGCCATTCAAGTGAAAATTATGAAATAAAAATAATACACATGAAGACAAAAAAGAGAAGGAAAGAAAAGTTCTTGGACTTTAATTCCAAATTTCATACCAAGAAAAACAGAATCTAGTTTGCTTTTTCTAGGTTTAACGATCTAATTATCTTTTCTTCCCCCAAAGATACATGTTTGAGTAAAACCGAGAGTTATTTGTGGGAGAGGTAGGCATGTAGGTCAACAGACAGAAGTGAAAGATTCTGAAAGAACTGAGATTTCAGAGGTGAATGTACTGTTTGCTGAGTTCTCAAACACTGCTTATTTAGAAACATCCCCTAAGCACTGCCCCGTGTGGCTCTGGAAAGCCTGGCCGACAAAGTCTCACCCTAGTCTTCACCACATGAACAAAGTCTGTAATCCAAAGACACCACATGAGGTAAAAGATACCAGAAATAAGGTTTTAAAACAAAGGTTTTTTTTAGGAGTTCATAATAACAAGCTTAATTATTTTAAAAAAAACTGCTTATCTAATTTGAGATCCTCTCACCGGATCTGTAACACTCACCGTGCAGGAAGTTCACATATTTGATTATGGCCAATATCCAAAACTTCTAGCTTCCGGCTTTCGCATACCCACTCAGGCACGTTTTCTAAGCAGTTCCTAAATATAAGAATACACAATTTTTCCCTTTGATTGGAATTTGGCCTAAAATATGGTTTGAAACTCAGAATAATTACATAAAATAAATAAAACTTCAAACAAATACCAAAGGACAGTGAATATTAACCAAAAGGATATGTATATGCATTTTAATCTAGTAGAAAGATGAAGTGTGACAAGGAAGAGGAAAGAAAGAAAAAGTAGAAAAGGACACAGTTATGTCATCTCTAAAGTCTTAAAAAAAAAAAAAAGGTCTGCTTCCCAGAATTGCTATATTAACCAGTGTATAAACCTATGCAATCTTACCAAGAGGATGTCTTATTGGAAAAAACAAACAAGTAAACATATACATTCTTCCAATTAAGTCAACTGGCATAAAACAGTTTTATTTTTCCAATTTACATTTTTACCCTTAACATTAAAATACTTCTCAACTCCAATAGACATCATGAAAACACTGCTATACATCATAGATAAAAGGAAAGAAAAGGCACCAGTGAATTGAATGAAACAAGTGAACTAAACTAATGCTGGCTTTATCATTAAATGAACTCATCACTTCTTAGACAAAATCTACTAAAATAAGTACCACCCTAGATTAGCTTTTACTCTTCCCTTTTAAATATGTGAAATGACCAGGCCCAAAGAATATAAAGCGGTATGTACATTATGAGTGCAATTCTTTAAAAACAGATGAACAGGGAGCGCCTGGGTGGCTCAGTGGGTTAAAGCCTCTGCCTTCAGCTCAGGCCATGATCCCAGGGTCCTGAGATCAAGCTCCGCATCAGGCTCTCTGCTCAGCGGGGAGCCTGCTTCCTTCTCTCTCTCTCTCTCTCTCTCTCTCTCTGCCTGCCTGCCTACTTGTGATCTCTGTCTGTCAAATAAATAAAATCTTTAAAATAATAATAATAATAATAAAAACAGATGAACATTCCATGGAAATACGATGCTTGGGACAGGATTATATCAAAGTGAAAACTGTTAAGATATTAAAGGTGGTGGCATTATGTGTGACTTAAAAATCACGTTAATTTTACCAGTGTACTAACTTTTCAGTCAAAATACAGAAAAGGTGGCATTATTTTCTTAGTGTCTGTACAGATACACATGGTTCTGGCTTTGAAGCCCTGAAGATTGATACACTTAATTACTTTATTTTATAGTAGTTAACCCCTAAGACATCTTTGCAAGATAGGAGAGTGAAAGTCCCTCTCACTATAAAGAACCTGAATTCATAGCAATAAAACTCTTATCAGTGATAAAAATAACCTGGAACTTTGAACGTGAGGGCCTAGTAAACACAGGATGGGTGACAGCTCAGTTCCTGTAGATAACGTACTCAAATAAAATGAGGAGGGTGAAATGCTCAGAGCTATGTCAGGAGAATTGGGTTTTCTCAGAGAAAGTCTTATAGTTGGGGCAGCAAAAGAGGCAGGGAGGGTTACACTGAAGATTCTGGACAGGAGAGTTATAGAGAAAGATGGGTAGCATTTAAGTGGCAGAATTCAGGGAAAAGCAAGACAGGGTTTCCAAATCAGTCTCACTGAGGGATTTCAGTGGGAACCATTTGCCAGTTACATCCTATAAATAAAAGGAGAATAGATTTACTCTATGGCCAACTCTGAAAGAAATCTGTTCAAGATATTATATAGACCCATGTATGCAAACCCACTGCAGTACTGTTCTTATTTAA
Source organism: Taxidea taxus jeffersonii (assembly GCA_003697995.1). Classification (NCBI taxonomy): domain Eukaryota; kingdom Metazoa; phylum Chordata; class Mammalia; order Carnivora; family Mustelidae; genus Taxidea; species Taxidea taxus. The sequence continues at coordinate 39,156 of ML104354.1, forward strand.
AGGATGAAGATACCAGCATTCAAGGCTGTTAAAAAAAATAATCAGGTGAAATCTGACTTCAAGTTTATTAAACAAAATTGACATGAAATTAGTAGAAAATTCATGAAGCACTATTTGTAAAGTATTGTATAATTACAAATTTCTGATAAAATTGTAATTGGAATAATTCTGATACTTTCTTAAATAATTCTAATTGAGAACCTTATTAAATTAACTAGGTTTGTGTATTTTTATAACTAAAGGCAAATTCTGCAGCTGACCAATTACATGGCGGTTGTGTTGGACTTTGCACACCCATACAAGTTAACACTTGTTACACTGAGTGGGCCACAACCCCCCATGTACCGCAGTTGTTCAGACAATTTTGGATATTTCCTTTGGAGTTATGGTAAAAGTTTCAGTTTTAGTTTGTTAAGATTATTAAAGTCTAACTTGTATAAATACATGCTTTATGGCTTCAAGAAGAAGTCTACTATAATATTTGTGGGAACTGGAGTAAGCACGACACTTTGCAGTAGTGAATTTGTATAAAAGGTAAGATGGTCAGCCTTTCTGCAGATAAGCTGAGAAGAGTGAGTGGGCAGGATGGAGATCCTACTTTGGTGGGCTTGGCTGCTACTTTCTAACGTCTCTCAGAAAGAAGATTTAGTTGCAAAGTAAGAGGGAAGGAAAAAAAATTAAAAATAGCACAATACTTTAAAAGTGGAATTAATATCACTTCAGAGAAAGACTGAAGATATGGTGAATATAATTAAAATAACTTCTGGACCTTCCAGCCAAAGGACACTCAACTCCCTAATTTTTCAGGCCCAACATGGTGGTCAAATTGGTGTACACACGGATGTAACACCTTGATTCTTCTATTTTCAACTATAGCACACAAACACATTTTAACTAACAGATATTTACATATATTTTTGAGAGGGTAAGTAAAAACTATGAATTTAATTTGTAGTATTTACCATCAAAATATATAAGAAGTTTTTAGGCATAAGCTCAGACAGGATGATCTAAATAAGTCCAAGCAGACTCTTGCAAGCTCTAGGCCTTGGCTCCTTACCTTGAAACATCCATGTAGGACAGATAACTTGGAACTGGGTAAACATCCAGTTGAACAAGTTCTAAGAGGCAAAGTAGAAAAACACAAAGACTTTACCATTCGAGTCACACAGAGACTCTTTTTGTATGTAAAACATCATCACTGTGCTTTATTCACCACTGTTTAGGTTAGGAAGTACAATACATCCATTTGTTAAACTTGGAAACTACAGGGAAGTACAGAGAACTCCCCATTTAATCACAAGATTTTATTCAGAGATCGAAATAAATCACTCCTACTTTCCTACCTTTCCTCCACCCACCCACTGTGGCTCTCTTCTTGTTATGAAGGCTGAGGTACCTGGAAGATTAACTGTATGAACACAGTTTTGTAAATCTGAGATTCCTTCCATTAAACCATATGCATCTCTTTTGTCTTTTTTATTCTACTGAAACCATACTCTTGAGGGTCACAGATGACTTCTACTCAAATCTGAAAACCCTTCCTTAAAACTGTATGAAATAGGACACCACCGTCCACCTAGGGCTTTGTCTCTGAGAGTGGCTTTGAGATGCCCTTCTGTTCCTGCAAATCTTCTCTTCTCCCATAAATGCACCCTGTCCACTACTCTCACAAGAAGAGTCTCACAGCATCACTTTCGTCACTCGCCCCTCCACTTGGGAACCTCCATGGACCCTCTGTAGTACACTGCACTAACTTCAAAGCTTCACCGTCTGACTCCAAGCCACACATCCCATAACCACTTCTCACCATTTTCTAGTGGCTACCTAGGAGTTCAGAATCCTGTCTCCGCCCGTCTGCTGAACAGACCACGTTCAGATTCTTCCCCTTCAAACACCCACTTGGTGCCTCCTGGCTATCTAAGCCCAGTAACCCTCAGCGACCTGTTTCTCCTGTGAGTTGACAATAAATTCATTTTAAGAAAAGGGGGAAAAAAATCCCCTATCCTTTAGAACTCGGGCACTACACTATTCATAGAACGAGTGCGTGATAACCAATTGTTCAACCTGCAGTACTAAATACTTATTTTCACCCAGTTTTTTGATTGCAGGGAATTAAAATCTTCACTTGAGTAACACAGGTCCATAAGATCTTTTCTTTTTTAGAACGGTCATGATTTCCAGATTCTGAAGAAGAGAGCTCATTAAATGAGTAAGACTCTTGATCTGTGGTGTCCCTGTGGATATATAATTCAGGCTCTCTGAGGATTAGCTCCTTTGTTAGTGGAGCATGAAATCTGAGACCCTGAACAGAGTCCAACATGGACCTTCCTGTCATTTTCACTCTCCCATATTAAATCATGTTCCAGATTTACTATCCTAACAGGGTAGTCCAAGAAATAGTTTATTAAGATCTTTTAAGCAGAGGAGCCAAAGCAAAAGTGGGGGGAGTAACTTACCTAAATACCACAATATGAGAAAAATAAGTTGGGACCTATAAAATCTTTCGTTTTAGTTCTTTTATGATTTTTACCTCAGCAGAATCTAACACTTATTTTATTCAACAAGCAAAGTAGAAATCGGAGTGAGGCAGAGATGATGGCGCTGAGTCAATTCCTGGAAGCAGAAGAGAAACTTTGATGTGGTCTACATCACATACCGTTAGAAGCGGCATAGAGCGCTTTTAGGAAATAGCCACAGATGTTTAATGTCACCAGCTGATTCCTTTCACAGTGTAAAACTTCAATGTTGTTGAAAATCATGGCATCGAGATCCCCAAGCTTGTTGTCACGCAGATCGAGCTGAGTGACGTGCTGGAGAAAGTCCACTTCATCTGCTATTAGCCTCCTAATTATGTTGAGTCTTGAGAAGAAAGGACACAAACAGAGACTATAATTAACTGCAGTGCTATAAATAAGTGGCCACACCTTAATATGCTGAGGTAAGGAGAAGCCTCCCTATATTACAGTCCCCTGGGATTTCTTTAATCTCTACATCTGGACTGCCTTAACTGGCCACATTCTTTGGTTATTTTTAGCTACAACCCTAGGAAGGTCTTGATCTTGGACAATATATTCTGAAACCCAATTTGGAACACTTAGGCTGGAAGAGAAGCACATATGTTGATTTTTGCCTTAATTCATTTTAAGAGGGGGAAAAAATCCACTTAATCATTTATTTTCCAAGAATTTGGTTGAAAGAACACAAGAAACGGAACCTGGGACAACCTGTTAGGCACATTAAAACTACACTGAATATTTAAGGAAGGAGGAAGGATTAGTGAGCAGGGAGAGGAGCAGTTCATAAAGGACAGAATTTAAGGGACAACTTGGCCAGGGCTGGGATGGGTGTGTGTGGAAACGAGCACGAGCCACATAAGCACCAGAGGTAAGAATGCAAACATCTGGATTTCCGGCTGGCTTAGGACCAAGGACTGATTACCAAAACTATCTCCATCATTAAAATATTGCTTGAGGGCGCCTGCATGACTCAGTCGGTTAACTGTCCGACTCTTGATCTCTTAGGTCTTGAAGCACAGAAAATATTCTGGCATCTAGGATTTGCTGAGAAATTACAAAACAAAGGACCAAACAATGGGATCAACAAATCTAGCACAGAGCAAGGCACAGGGGAAAACTGGCAGAACCTCGGCCACGACAGCTTGTTGGAACAGAGTGAAGTTGCTATGGGTGGGTTGCCGAGAAGATAACTAAGTAGTAATAGGGATGAGGAACCAACAGAATGAAGACACACTTAACTCTAAAGGGAAGAAAAGTAGATGAAAAATCCCAATTCCTAGTTTGCTAGGCTACCCCCGACTCCTTTACAAGCAAACAATCAGAACTGTACTTCTCACTACAAAGCCAACGAAATGCTAAGATAATGCACTTGGTCAGAAGAGCATTAATGGGAGGGCTGGAGCTTAGGAAAAAGCTAAAGGTTCTCAGTTGTGAATTCCTGCCCTTTGAAAAAATAAAACAATGGTAGCTGAAACACATAAAATGATGGCAACTGAATTAGTAATAGTAGTATCATAAAGTCACTGAATCACAAGGATCAGTAGCAGATAACCAAGAGTGAGCATTTATCAGTCTGTAAGCAGAGCGTATGGCTTCTTTAATTGAACCCAAAAGGGTTTGTTTTTTTGCTTCTTTTTTTATTCCAGGTTGTAAGATTTAAAAACTGGCCTCAACCCAGCAATTTGCCAATTTCCAAATGCTCACTGGATCACTAGAATATGTACACAGAATCTTTTTTCAAAAATCTCATTTTAGGGGCTCCTGAGTGGCTCGGCTGGTTAAGTGTCAGACTCTTGGTTTCAGCTCAAGTCAAGATCTTAGTGTCATGATCTCAGGGTTGTGAGGCCGGGCCCTGAGTCAGGCTCCACACGGAGCCTGCTTGAGATTCTCTCTCCCTCTCCCGCAGCCCCTCCCCCAGCTGGTGCACACGCTCTTTTTAAAATAAGTAGATCTTAAAAAAAAACAAAAACTTAAAAGTTAAAAAAAATCTCATTATGGATACAACAGACTATAGAAACTGAAAAAAAAAAGTCCCATGTTCTTCTTACTTTACACTTTAAGTAATTCTCATAATGTGGCATTATGCTCTTCACTTGAAATCGCTCTCTCCTGCAATTTCACTGTGTTAACACTAAAATAATTAAAGGGTTCATTTAATGAGGAGACAAAAGAAAATCTGTAATGAGAGGGAACTGTTCAGTTTAAATTGCCAAGTCTTATCAGGATTCAAATTCAAAAGTATTCAGGCTCAAACCATAACGTAACTATTTAGGATGAACTTTCAAAGAGGCAAAATGTGATTAAAGTCTCCTTCCAGTAATCTCCAGTTAGCGCGGCCATCTTATTGATTTCATAAATAGGCGCTGGGGTTTCCTGTGTGCAGATGGGCAGTATGAGACCGCATCATGTTCTAGTGCCAGTCCGCGCTCGTCACCTTGCACCGGACCTTGAACAAATCACCTAATATCCTGGTTAAACCTAAGCCTAATCTGTAAAATGGGATTAACACCTTCCATGTCCGAGAAGGCAGCTGAGAAAATCAAATGAAGGACGTGCCCACAGTATGCAAACGATGGAAGACAGGGTGATGATCAGGACAGTGACCTGTGGCTTCGAGTCAGTGAGAGACGAAGAAAACAAGGCGTCTGTGCACAGACTTCGGACGTTATCGAGGAAAATCACATACGCTTTAAAATACCATGACCACAAGTATGTGATAAGTGCCGTGACTGACGTACACACACAGAGAATGGTCCAAAAAGATGCAATGGGGGGAGCACCTCATCTGAATGCCCAAAGTAGGCGGGATGTAAGAGATTCAAATGGGCAAAGAGAGCAGTGCATGAGCGAGGGCAGAGCAGCCCCAGACTGAGGAGAGCACAGGAGCGCAGGCCATGTGAGAGGCTGCAAGGGGGGCTTAGTCAATGAAAGTACCAAGTGCTTATGCTGGGTAACGAGCATAGAGATGAACAGTGTTTCTCGGTTATCCCTGGCGAACGAGCTCTGTTCTGGACTTCTGATCTATCACAGACTGATGTGGAGTCTTACCGCACATGCTCAGGGCACAGCCCAGCCCAGGCGGCTCCCCAGGTGAATTCACCAACTACTAAACAAGTCTATTCCCTGCACAACAAGATGAGTTACTTTTATGAGTCTACCTGCATACTGCAGCAATGTCAAATCATTGTATGTTTCTAAAACATTAAGTCTTAATTTCTACAGGTATTTCATTGTAGAAAAGTAACAAATACTTGGCTTACCAGCACAGGTCAGAGGACCACACTTTGAGTAGCTCTGAGCTAGAGCCTCATCCCCAAGGGACTCACAGGCTAGTAGGCTGAAACCAGGTAAGAGACGTTTAAAACCTCCAGACAAAAAACTGAAGGCTCTGGGCAGCACTGTGCTGGCTTGAGAGGCTACACAATGGAAACAGATGTCTCGGCCAGGAGACAACAGCAGCAGCGAGAAGGAAAAGGAAGGGAACAAAGAGAGAAACTAGTGTGAAGGAGGAACTGACAGAATGTGGTGGTAGACCACAGACAGGGGCCAGGGTTTTGTGTCTACAGAACCGATAAAGTGATGTTACTATCAGTAAAATGGGAATCCAAGGGGAAGAACTAGTCGAATAAAGAACTGAACTGTTTCACAGGGTATGGTTACACCAGTGGGGGAAACCAAGGTGAAATTACCCAGCAGGCACCTGAAGTGGCAGTAGTCCCTGAAGTAGTAGTAGTAGTAGGCACCTGAAGTAGTAGTAATAGGGTTAGAGAGAGGTTGGGGAATAATCAACGTGGAGACGGAAGGCAAATGATGAAGCCCTGAGGGCACAGACGACCACCAAGGCAGTAACAAGCGATCAGGGAGGGTGTGGGTAACGTGCAAGTTTGGACTGAGAGGAAAGAGGAGTTATCAAGGATGCCACAGAGAACATACTATCAGAGCCAAAGAAAGCAGATATGGGAAAAGGAATAAAATTAAAAGAAAAATGATAAATGATCACTTTTAATCTGATATTACATTTCCATCTGAAGGAGTAAAAAAAATGCAGTAAAAATAGCCCGTTGCAGAAACTAAGTGAAAGTCCCCTGAAAGCCTCCCACTAGTTTCAATTTAAAATACTAGAGCAGAATTACAAGCAAATCTGACCAGATCTTCCCCTCCTCCACTCAGAGGCCTGGAGGGAACATGAGCTGGGCAAAATCATTGACCATGCAGAGCGTTCCGGTCTACTGTGGTATTTAAATGTCCTGCAACTGATCCCGTCTAAAAAGATGCAATTAGAACTAGAAATCTAGGAGGCTCCATTTAAAATGGCTTAAATGCTTTAATATGAAAATCTTCTAAATCCAAGCAACTCAGAGAAAAATAATACTAACAATTTAGAAAGAAAGTTAACAAGAAAGGTAACAAAGTGTTTAATGCCATCTCCTGTGACAGTCCAAAAACTTCCCCAAGTCAGATAAAGTATTACCCTTTGTACTTCTCGAATTAAGAATTCTAGGTCGGCAAATTGCTAACCAACACTTCCCCAGGTGCAAAAGGCATGATTTCTTTAGTCTGAGGAAAGGGAAAGCCAAGTAATCCTTGTTTTTTTGCTTTTGTTTTTTAAGATTTTATTTATTTATTTATTTGAGAGAGAGAGCGCACGAGCCTGCAGAAGAGGGAAAGAGGAAAAAGCAGACTCCCCACTGAGCCCTGAGGCTCGATCCCAGGACCCTGAGTTCATGACCTGAGCAGAAGGCTACGTTTAACCGATGAGTCACCCAGTGCCCCAAGCAAAACAGTTCTTTGAGGGACTCGAATAAATGAGTTTCCAAGGCCAGACATATAAACGCAGAAGAAAAGGAGCAAAAGATGATGCTTTTTTATATTGATAAAAGTCAACAGGCCTGAGTGAGGGTCTAGGGTTACCAACAGAGAGGAAAGTGGGTAGTAAGGCAAAGAAAGAGTCACCTTTGACAAACGGGAGATATAGAGTCCAAGAATGACAGTGGCGCAGGTTCCATGAGAAGAAGAGAGTCCTCAATTAGGTAATAAGAATGATACATAAAACACACTGGGAGTGTGAGGCATTTAACTCAATTCCCTCCCAAACGCTATGAATGAGGTTCTGTTACTAACCGTAATTTAGAGATGAGAACACAGTTGCAGAGTAATTAAGTATCTTGCCCAAGATTTAACATCATGAGTATGTGGTCATCAACCCCTGGCTAATGGAGGAATTAGGGTGGTTGAAAAAGTATCAAATTGGGCAAATTAGTATGAAGACCTAAGCCTGATATGTTGCTTTGCAGGAACTCAGTCCCATGACAGACTCTTCTTTTTCCTTAAAAGAGAGAAATTTAGAAGAGCTTCCTCCTTGTGTACTGGGTTCTTCATATATTAGAAACTAAAACTGAACCTCACATACTAAGGGATGATCACTGAGCATCTTTAACGTAGCAAGGGCTATGCCGGTGGTTTTTAGTGGGAGTTTAGCAAGATCAGGAATCAAAATGGGGCTCCTTGCTCTTGTGAGGTGTGAGGGTGGAGGTTCTGGCCAAACTTGGGCCTAATGAGAGGTTATGAGTTTTACATTTTTATAAAGAACAGTAAACTAAGGGCAGAACCACATGGACAGAAAAATAGAAAATTAAAATAAGTAACTTAAGTATTATACAGAATACATTATATTACATTAGGGAAGTCAAGGAGGGAAAAAAATTGTAAGAAGAGATGCTCAATGATGTTACCTGTCTCAAGCCACAGAAAAGGAGGACAAAGATAAAATATCCACTTTGTTCTCAATGATACGGTTTTCATTCACCATAAATTCCAACTAACCAGCTTGCTTGCTTTGCAGAAGAGTATCACCAAAAGGGCTCGAACCTACTCCTAAATATAAGTCAACCACTTAAATGGGATATATTTCTTAAAAATAGTTACCTTAAAAAAAAAAAAAAAATAGTTACCTTAGATCCACATGTTTAATGTGAGGCATTTTTCTTAAAGCCTGTAGCCTAAGGGTCTCCATGCAGTTTCCAGACATACAAAGTTTATCCACAGCAGTCAATTTCTCCAAAACCTCTGGAATGTCAGTGAATTCATTGAAAGAAAGACCAAGATAACTAAGCTGATGCATGTTCTCCAACTCAGGAGGAAGGGCCTGGAGAAAGTTTCCATCCAACAAGAATGTCTGTAAGCTAGTAAAGAGAACATAAGCATTATAAAGAAATGTGTTGATTTTACATTTTTATTACCACTGGACAAGTTCCCTAAGTACAGATCATATTATTAGGAAAAGAAAACGAATTATCTTTTGCAAAATGCACAAGGGCAGGGCCCAAAGCAGTAATACACCACAGAGAAAAGATCAGAGATAAGAATCTTAATCTTTTACTGGAAGCCAAAATTATGACCCATTTTCCCAAGTTGGTTGGCATAACTACATAGTTAGCGAACGTGAGCGAACTACATAGTTTGAATCGTTCCCAATACCCATCTTTCATTGTTACTTTAAATATTAAGTCTTAGAATTCAACATAACTCAGAAAAGGAGAAAGTAAGCATGTCATCTCATGGGTAGACACACTCATCTGTGGGGATCTTAAGTTCTAAACAAGGATATTTTAATTTTTTACAAGACTCTAAAGAGTACAAAAGCTAATAAATGAACTCTCCAGAAGAGCCCAATCTCTCGCCTCAGAGCCAAGACTTCCATGACCAACAAGTGAACTAATTTCATAGGCTGCGGCCCCAGGGCAGCTTCCTGGGGTCTCTATGGGGTACCGCGCGGTGGGGCTGGAGTACACACTTGTGCATGACCCCCACGGCCGCTGGGACTGCTCGCAGGGCATTGCAGGACACATTCAGCTCGGTCAGGGTCGGAATATCGCAGACCGCTAATGGGAAGTCCCCTAAGTGATTATTGGAAAGGTTAAGACTCTTCAACTTGGTGAACCTGTTACAATAAAACAACAGAAAAGACAAATGTCAGAGATGCACAACATCACATCATTTAGCATAGCCTTAGAGATAATCTAACCCAATTCAGCCGGGGAGGAAAAGAGCCCACAGAGATTAAGCGCGCCGTGGAGCTGGAGTGAACCTCTTCAGACTCTAAGGCCAATGTTTTACCTGAAATATAAAACATTCACAAACAAACAAATTTGTCCATCTAGAATGAGATTGAATATCTGAAGATGGGAGCCGTGCTGGAGTAATTTTGTTAGCTTTCCCCGGGGCCAGCTTCATTAACGCACCACTACATGCTAGCGGAGAGAGAGGGCAAGAACCGGCAGATCCAGCCCTTCCGAATGTCTGAGTTAGCCACACAAGTCAAAAATCTTTCGGGACGTCTGGGTGGCTCAGTGGGTTAAAGCCGCTGCCTTCGGCTCGGGTCATGATCCCAGGGTCCTGGGATCGAGCCCCGCATCGGGCTCTCTGGCCGGCGGGGAGCCTGCTTCCTCCTCTCTCTCTCTGCCTGCCTCTCTGCCTACTTGTGATCTCTGTCAAATAAATAAATAAAATCTTAAAAAAAAAAAAAATCTTTCTGCTCCATTTCTCCCCAAATACAAACCTGAAATAAAAATTTAATTTATCAGAACTATACACGCTCCCAGGGAACCAAGTCTTATAGTTCCAAATTTAAGAACCAATGATCATTTTCCAATCTCAACCCAGCACTGACACTGCTAACCACACACCCGGGCTGGAAAAGCTCTTCTCATTTCACGTGCATGACCTTCTCCTCACGCAGCCTCTTCCAACACTCTCCGATTGTGGCCTTTCTCCCTTTTTCCTTCTTCAACTTCTCATCCCTGCTGCATGGTTAAATGTCTCCCACAGATCTGTGCTTTGCCAGCTTCTTTCCTACCTCTACCCTGCCTTCCTTGGAAATCATTTTCCTGCTTTGTGAACCTACCACACGCCATCTCCGGCCTCAGGGGCTACCCTCCAGGATTTCCAGTGCGAAACTCAACCTATGTCTTCCTCCCAGACCAGCACTGCCTCCTGATTTCTTTTTTTAATGGCTCTTTTCTCTGTGTTTTACTTCTCTGTCGGTCCACTGCCGACCTCTACCCTTTTTTTTTTTAATTTGACATGAGAATCAGATTAGTTATTGCATTATGCTAATTATTTTTAAAACTGGCCAAGCCTAAATACTGGGCAGTATGTAAGATGCCTAGAACAGACACATACATCTTAAAGATAAATCCAATTCAATCCCATCAGTATTTTAAGGAAACTGTCATGTGACCCATCTGTTGAACTTTATAATAAAAAAAAATTAAGCTTTATTTTTTTTAATTTAAGATTTAGTTTATTTATTTGAGAGAGAGAAAGAGCACACACACACACAAGCAGGAAGAGAGGGATAAGCAGAGAGAGAAGGGCAAGCAGACTGTCCTCAGGAGCCCAAAGCAGGGCTGATCTTATGACCATGTGATGGTGACCTCAGCTGAAGTCGAGAGTCAGACGCTTAAGCAACTAAGCCACCCAGGTGCCCCTAAGCTTTATTTTAAATAGCAACATAAAGTTTATTCTAAACAGAAAGGTGACAATGAGCCTATCTGACAGGGTAAAAGCACTATGATTTTTCTTTTATAATAGTAATTTTCTTAAATGGTGAAGTGTAGACCTAATAGTATTTTAAATTAAAACAAAACCTTAAGAATTAACTGCTAAACCTGAATAATCATTTTTAATTTGCATTATACTTTACAATGTGAGTCATTAGGCCTTCTTAAAACAAAGACTGCTCATCCTTTACTCCGACTAAATCATCCAATATCTACACTACACGAGCTAGAATTACAGATTCTGTTATTCCCAGTGCAGAGGTTCTCAAAGCAGGTTTGGAGGACTTGGTCGCTCAGACCCTCTCAGAGAATTCCCAAAGTAAAAACTACTTTTGTAACAATACTAAGTGCCATTTGCCTTTTCCCATTCTCCTTTTCTTTCAAGTGTCCAGTGGTGATTTCCACCTGGTTTTTGCGATAGCACACCAGAATGGATGCAGACACAGGAGAAATCCATCTATCTTCTGTTAAGCAGACATGAAAAGATCTGCAAAAATATAAAACAATGACACTCTTCTACCTATTTTTTTTCTTTTCTAAAATAGTTACTTTTCATAAAAAATGTGTATGTTAACAAGAATGGGTTGATCATTTTTCTACATGAACATATATTAAAATGCTTTTCAATTTAAGTTTTTCATGTTGTAAATATCAATAGATTTAATGCACATAAATAAAAACAGCTTTGGGGCCTCAATTTTTGAGAGAGTAAAGGAGTCTTAAAATAGGGTTGCCAGATAAAATACAGAAAATAAACACCACATTTTTTTTAAAGTGTAAAGTCTGTCCCAAATATTGCATGGGACATACTTATACTTAAGAAAAAAAAAATTGTTGTTGTTTTTCTGAAATTTATATTTAACTGGGTGCTTTTTTGTCCTTCTAAATCTGCCAGCTCCATCCTGAAATAGATGAAGCTGCTGTTCTAGTCCAAACAAAAACAGTACCCTACTTTCTAGATATGATTCCTCATTTGGTAGAACTGGCCACAGTGTAAAAATATGCACACAATTAAACTGAACTTAGGAAAAAAAGTCCCTCTAGGAAGGAAAAAGACCTACCAGACATTATAACACATAACACAAGAGAGTGGAGATGACCCGATTGCAACTCCAGTACTTACTCAAGACAGCAAAGGAAAGCATCTGCTTTTGGAAATGTATTTGTCAATAACATGGGGGGGGGGGGGGTTGTACATTCACCTTTGCAAACAAATTTACTAGAACCACACCAGCCCTGACAACAAAGGAAAGCAGGAGTAAGCTGAATGAGTAAAGAGCAGTAAAAAGAAGAAACAAACAAAAATAAAACTCTCTCATGTTCTCATGTACGTGTGTGTGTATATATATACATATATATGTATATATATGTATATATATATAATTTGCATTTTAAATGGCCACAGGCCATACATATAAAGAAGTGCAATTATTCTTCGCATCAATTCAATAATAAAAATACTACCAGACCTTATGGTAAAGAGAACTGCCCCCAGCCCCAGGGGCCAAGTTCCCCCCCCCCCGCCCCCCCGAACAAGGAGTCTACACGGTCCAATAAGATCAAAACAGCCCTCAGTGACTACAGAGCACCTGAAATGGGGCTGGTCCAAACTGAGATGTTCTCTAAGTATAAACATACAACTGATTTCAAACACTTAAAACGAAAAAGAATATAAACTCATTAATAATTTTTTAGAACAGATAGCAATTTTGATATACTGCATTAAATAAGATTATTAAAATTAAGTTCAACAGGTTCTCCTTACTTTCTCTAATGTAGCGATCAGAAAATTTAAAATGAACTCATGCGGCTCGCGTTGTACTTTCATGGAGAAGCATTTTCTCCAAATCAAGAATAAGCAGATTTCCAGAATTCTTTACCTAGATGACAGGGCTTTCAGGGATTGTGTGGGCCTCTTCCCTGGGCCCGTCTTCCTCACCCACAGGCCCTAGGTGTGGACAGAACTTGGGACAGCGTGTCCACAGCACTGTGGTATGAGGGATGGAGGTAAAGACAGAATAAAAAGATGTCTGGGCCACCAGCCAGACTTCCCCACATTGCCATATCCATGTGGAACATCAAGGGGTCGGACGATTTTAAACGTGAACCTTGCCTGTGAGTCATTAGATCTGCTAAGGTAGTCTATGGCCATACCACCCTGAACGCGCCCGATCTTGTCTGATCTCGGAAGCTAAGCAGGGTCGGGCCTGGTTAGTACTTGGATGGGAGATCTGCTAAGGTATGAGGAGTGAACATATTTTATTTAACAGTTTATTAGCTTGATTATAACTTAAATATTTAGATATGGCACAGCGCCTCCATTTAAACTCTTGCCCTAGACCTGTACATTTGAAGGGCTGATTCTGATTTATAAGTATCTTAAATTTCTTTCCTTCCTTCTCATCACATTCCCCACATCCCTCATATTCCTCCCTGTGCTGCCCATCCCCCAAATTCTTCCCAGAAAAGAACACAGTGTTCAGTAGACTTGTTTAGCAAACAAAGCATGAATTGTTTCTGAGAATTCAAGTTCTTGGTCTGAACACATTAGAATTCATTTGTTTTGGAAACTCTAACCCTTACCCTTCTTAGAGTTCCACTTTTTCTTTACAGATGTGGAAAGCAGTCAGACTACAGGCATCTGCCAATTCAAAAAGCCCTTGGGAGAAAGATAACCTAGAATCTACTTCTCTCAGGTCTTAAAATGGGGAAGAGATACCTGGACGCAATGTTTAAGTTAAAAGGGAGATAAGAAATCAAAATGGGTAATGGATGACCTTTCCTCTCTTTACCTTCATTCAAAAAGAATGCAGAGGAGGGAGCAAGATAACAGGGAAGAAAAGACTAGAAATTCCTACATCTCCTATAAAATAAGACATTTATCTCTGTCATGCTAATAGGTGAACCCCATAAATTATCAAATGTACACAGACTCAGATTCCAAAATAAAACTGGCTGGCTTTGGAAAAATACATATTCGGTGAAGTGTCTTAAATAATTTTATTTTAAGCTACTATTACACTTCCTTTTTTTTTTTTTTTAACTATTACAGTTCTTAAACCCTAAAAGTAAGTCCTTAGAATGAAGCTACATTACATTCACTCAGGTTACAGGTAATTCCTCATTGCTGTTCAATATAGGTATGTAGAACACAATCAGAACATCCTAAAATTTCAGATTAATTAAAAATTACTTTAATGATGATTGTAACAACTATAATGGTCGGGTTAGCAGTTACTAAGGAATGATTCTTCTTGATGTTTTAGAAACTAAAAGGACAGGAAATTCTGTAGTTTGTTTTTTAAAACCTCTGTTATACGTATATTCGTACACACAGTGCCAAGGCTAAAAAAGTTACCTGAAGTGGATATATCCTGTTCATTTCTCAGTTATCTAAAGTGAGAATAAAGGGGCCTTTGAAGTCATTTTCTCTCATTTCCAAGCTCGCAGATACAGAAAGAAGGCTCAGAGAAACTGTGTGTCACATACAGCCTGAATACACTGCCTTTCAACATCAATAAAGCTTCATCTCTCCTGCTCTTCTTTTATTACTTCTTATAGACACTTTAATATAAATAGGGACCAATTACTAATAATCCTAAATCACAGGTCAAAGGGTCGTCTCAGAGCAGAGTATGAAAAGCCCTCTTTTTTCAGCCTCCCCTCCCCATACAGAGGGTGGTGCCCCATCAGCAAAGGAGGACGATGAACATTTTGAACACCATGTGCAATTCCATTTAAAGCAATGCAGCCACAAGCCAGGGCTCACCAACTGGCCAGCAACCTGCGACGCCTGACTTCACTCTGCAGAGCAAGCAATCTGCTTTAAGGAAAGAGCTATAACTCATGTCCATTTGTTCTTTCTTTTTTAAAGATTTTATTTATTTATTCATGAGAGACACAGAGAGAGGGAGGCAGAGGCAGAGGGAGAAGCAGGCTCCCTGCCGAGCAGAGAGCCCAAAATGGGACTCAATCCCAGGACCCTGAGATCCCAGTGACCTGAGCCGAAGGCAGCCCCTTAGCCATCTGGGCCACCCAGGAGCCCATGTCCATTTGTTCTATAACAGAGCTCAAAGTAGGGGAAAAAGCAAGATAACATTTATCCAGCATTTAATAGAGTAATCTTAGTTAATTCTTAAAGCTAATGGGAGGTATTATAACTTTACATTTAGTCAATGATAATGGGCATTGTAGGCTTCTAGAACTCAGGTCTCAACACAAAGTTCCAAGGTACACTTTTTTTTTTAAAATACTAAGTGTCACAAAAAAGTGCAGTCAGGGATGCCTGGGTGGCTCAGTCAGTTAAGCCTCCAACTCTCGATTTCGGCTCAGGTCATGATCTTAGGGTTGTGGGATCCAGCCCGCACCCAGATCCACACTCAGCATCCTGACTGCACCCTACCCCATGCCCCACACTAAGAGATGGATAAATTTTGAAAGGAAGGAAGGAAGGAAAAGTGCAATCAACTAATTACTTGATCATCTATAAAGACAGAAAACTCTAACTTAGTTCACAAAGAAAAACTTGAAGTCCCTCCCCAACTAGGTATCCTAAGGGCCATATAACAAAGTGTAGGATCACCTGGGGCACGGGGTTGGGGGGGGTGTCTTGAAATGATGGAAGGTCACCAGGCTTGTTTTGTCATGATCCTAGATGCTATTAATCTTTCTCCTTTCTCAGCATGTAACCACTCAATCTACCCACACTCAAAATGCAATGGAACAAAGTTCTTTACGGATATTTGGGAAACAAAACCAAATAAATAGTATGATGATTATTTGGAGACATAACTAGTTTTAGATCCATCTAAATCTTTAGTAATCTTTCTATAAAAATATAGTAATTTGACCATAAAATAAATGACAGTATGGCGGAGGTACTCCAGTTTTTAAACCTATTCCAAATGTGATTAAATGGGAGTTACACATTATGCTCATGAAGAGGAAACCATACTTGCTCTACTCAATGATTCTAACAGAGAGAAATCAATATTATTTTCTGGAGTTATTATTCACTACAAGTGGGTCAATTAGAAAAAGATTCCCTGGTGATTGGATTTCCGTTTCATAGTAACAGTCCATGTTTCACTTGTTTTTTTCCCTGTGGGGGAACATACTAATACACTTTGGAAATTATTAGGCTCCAATATTAAGTAATGAAGGACCTGCTCGAGGGCTGGAGTTGTAAGCCTAGCTCTGGGCTTAGTCTCCTGCTTTCCATGAATTATGAAAAGAAGGCTCCCTAATGGCTCAGAGTGGGTGTACCGTAGTGGAGAGCTGCCAGGCTCTCAGTGCTAATACCCACTGCAGTAGCCTTTAAGAGGATTGCTTTTATTTGATTACTGAAATAATACATGCTCATTTTAACAAGTTGAACTATAGGAGCATATAAAGAACACATTAACAGTCTCCCCTACTTCCTTCCAAATCCCATCCCTCCTGAGACGACCAGAGTCAAGTTTGGTGTACAGGCTTCCAAAGCTCTTCCTCCCCAGAGAACACATACATGCATAAATAGGAGATAACCCCCTTCTTTTTTGTTTGTTGGTGCTTTTCTTTTTAAAGAGTTTATTTATTTTTGACAGAGATCATAAGCAGGCAGAGAGAGAGGAGAAAGCAGGCTCCCTGCTGAGCAGAGAGCCCGATGCGGGGCTCGATCCCAGGACCTGGGATCATGACCCGAGCCTAAGGCAGAGGCTTAACCCACTGAGCCACCCAGGCGCCCCAACTCCCTCTTTTTTGAGTGGGCTTATACCACACACATTTTTTTCTATGACTTGTTTTCTCATCGACTACAGGCAAATCATCTTTCAGAGACAGGTAAAAGTCTAATTCACTCTTCTGACGGCTGTATAATACACAGAGTACAAATGTACCCCCAACTGATGTCATCCCTCCTCTGACTGACATCAGGAGTACTCCCAGCTGTTTTTTGCTATTAGGAATAACTCAGCATATCCCCTTGTGCATCAGTGTTTTCATTTTGCAGTATTTGTGGGTGCCCAATGACTTACCCATAATTCGGAAATCCAACAGGCTCTGAAAATTTAAAAATTTTTCACTGATTCATGTGGTGACAAAAGTTAACCTGCGCTGATGTGAATATCCTGATATGAATTTTTTCCCTTTAGAAATAAAAATGTGGGGGCACCTGGGTGGCTCAGTGGGTTAAAGCCTCTGCCTTCGGCTCGGGTCATGATCCCAGGGTCATGGGATCGAGCCCCACATCAGGCTCTCTGCTCCCCAGGGAGCCTGCTTCCTCCTCTCTCTCTCAGCCTGCCTCTCTGCCTACTTGTGATATCTGTCAAAATAAATAAATAAAATCTTTTAAAAAAAAGAAATAAAAATGTGTCTGCTTTCAGAGCCCCAAAACCTGCTAGAGGTGCTATATAATATACATTTCTATATTATCTTTAATAATCAAAAACTCTCTGAAATCTGAAACACAAACAGCCTTAAGAGTTTTGGGCCAGGGATTGTGAACCTATTTTTCTAAAAGTTTAACTGATAGGCCCAAGAACATGTGCAATTTAAACTTTAATATGTATTATGAAATTACCAAACGTTGTAGAAATTCACAATGACCCCTGTTGGAGAGGGCTCCTCTCTCTGTTCCTTTCACTAGCACTTAACATTGGCATCCTCTCCACTGTTGCCAATCTGATGGGCAAAACGTGGAATCTTTTTGTGGAGTTCATCTTCTTTGGGATACACATTTATATCCTTTGCCTGTTTTTCTACTGGGTTATTTGTCTTTAACTTAATCACTTGTAGGAGCTCCCTCGATATTAACTGCCACCCCCAGTGTCATATGCTGCTATGTGTCACATGATACTCCAAGCCTCCTGTTTCATTTTCCCCCACTCTGTTCGTTAATGATGACTTAAACCACACACTAATTTTTATTTGCTCAAATCTGACAATCTTTGCCCTGATGGAGCTTATACTTTTCACCTTGCTTGGGAAGGTCCTCTTACCTCACCCCAAAATGGTACAAAAGTTTTCCCATATATCCTAATATTCATGTATTTTATTTCATACATTCAAATCTTTATTTCGCCTGACACTTATTTCTTACAGGTGAAGCTTGGTAGAGGTCTACTCCCATTTGGGGGGGCTTTGGGGAGGGTGTCTAGTTGTTAATTATGCCAACAGCATGTATTAAATAAATCACCATTTTCAATATTCATTCAGTTTAACATTCATTCAATTTCATACACCAGGAGAAGAGTGAACAAAAAGAGAACCTACTACTGTTCAAATAAAACAAAGCGAAAAGTGTAGGTAAAAACAATAGCTACAGGGGCGCCAGGGTGGCTCAGTGGGTTAAGCCTCTGCCTTCGGCTCAGTCATGATCTCAGGGTCTTGGGATCGAGCCCCGCATCGGGCTCCCTGCTCAGCAGGGAGCCTGCTTCTCTCTCTCTGCCTGCCTCTCTGCCTGCTTGTAATCTCTCTCTGTCAAATAAATAAAACATTTTCTTTAATTTTTTTTTTAAGATTTTATTTATTTATTAGTTAGAGAGAGAGAGCGAGCACAGGCAGACAGAGAGGCAGGCAGAGGCAGAGGGAGAAGCAGGCTCCCTGCCAAGCAAGGAGCCCGATGTGGGACTCGATCCCAGGACGCTGGGATCATGACCTGAGCCGAAGGCAGCTGCTTAACCAACTGAGCCACCCAGGCGTCCCAATAAAACATTTTTTAAAAAAGACAAGCTACATTTACTTTTTATTTCTCTTTTTCCCCAGAATAATTTATAAAATCAAATGCCTGCTCTTTGGCTCTTCCTAAGAGCCCAGCTGGTGTCATGGAGCCCATAAAATGCTTCGATTAAACAATTCATTTGACAGAGTAACCTGTCTCTTTTATCTGTAGAAGGATAAATCTTGGAAAGAGTATCAAAGTACTTTTAAAAAATGTGTACTGAATGCACTCTCTCGAGAAGCACTAGTTAAACCAGTGAGTGAAAGAGGCGTCGGTCAGCAGCTTCTTAATTTACCCTCCTTGTACTCAAATTGACTCCTCCAGCGCAGAATTTCACTGTTCGTGAACTTCATCCCACAGGCATGTTTTTATATTTTTGCCTAACCCAGGTATGACCTAGGGCAACCACGGCCACAGTATTTATGTCAGAAAACAAAACAATTTGCCAAAGACTTAAAAGGCACTCTTTCCCTGGATACAGAAGGAAAGAAAGAGTATCTTTTGCCCCATGTTCCTCTCGGACACATCTGCGGCTGCGGTGGCCTGAGAAACATTTGAGTCCCTGAGTCACTGAGCCTGCTTCAGACCTGCTGGGAATACCTCCTCTTCAGAAACCATGACTCAGCTCTGTTTAGCTCTCATACCCCAAACTCTACTGCCCTGGTACTGAACTCTTGTTGGTGACTTCTCCGCTTCTTGGTGTAGTGATTTTTCCTGTTGTCCCTTTAGGACAAAGTCCACCAGCTTTGCACCCAGTGAACACCCGCCAGGGTCTTCTGGGAGTTTCGGCATGCGCACGAATGTACAAATGCTAACCTGGCACACAACCAGCTTCTCAGCACTTGAGCCAAAATACACAGAAACCATTCCCTCTTAATCCTAATCACCATTAATGACTCTCAGCACAAGCAAAACAGGCGTATCACCTTTTCGTAGGACAAGAAAGCAAAAATAGACACACGCGTATCTTGGATAAAACTGAATTGGAGAAAAATTTTCTTAAGAATTGCTGCAGAATAAGTAGAGGAAAGCTACAAGTCACAGACATAATTTTTCCAAAATAATAATCAAGGAAATCGAGAACACTCCATGTTGGCAACAATTACAATGGACATATTACTGGGATGCAAATGAAAGCATTCCCTAAAGAGAGACATTTCTATTTTAATCCTCTTTTTAAATTATTCAAATAGGAGGTGCTTTGTGGTTACTTACTTTATGCCAGACCCAGGCTAAGTTAACCCTATGTATAGAACAGCCAACAAGACAGAGCTCCAACCCACAGGAGTTGGGGGGAAGGAGACATGTGGCTCCCACAAATCAAGTAAGTACATTACATAGAAAACCACTCCAGGGACACCTGGATGGCTCAGTCAGTTAAACACCTGCCTTCAGCTCAGGTCATGATCCCAGGGTCCCGGGAGCAAGTCCCACAGTGGGCTCCTTGCTCAGCGGGGAGCCTGCTTCTCCCTCTGCCTGTTGCTCCCCCTCTTGTGCTCTCTGACAAATAAATAAATAAAGTCTTGAGGAAAAAAAAAAAAGAAAGAAAACCACTCCAAATCATAAGATGATATCATGTGGAAAAAGTAGTTGCTAGACCTACAGTAACCTACAGTAACCCCACACTAACCAAATTCATGAAAACAATGAGTCACAAGGCGCATAAATCTGTCTTCTGATTCTTTTATAAACTGGCAGTACAATGACTGAAACGACAAACAAGCGGTATGTTATTATGTTACAGTTAAACTTATCTTTCCTATGAAATGGTCCTTTATTCAATTTATCCATTCTTACAAATGGATCTGCCCAAAGCCAATTCAATTGCAACATCACTCAAAAGATGTTTAATATTAACCACCACACTCGCAGGACAAAGAACAAAAATATAAAGAGTAGAAAACAAATCGCTATTTCCACTTGTCTTCTCAGAGGAAAGAAAAAGAGAAGACCCATAAAGCATACCTGGATAAAATCCCAGTTGAGTCATGTAAGGATGTGTAAAAATGAAAACTAGATAACATCTCTATCACAGGTATCAGATTATCAAAGGAGAAAATGAACGTAAGCTAAGGTCGGAAAGAATAATTATATCATGAAAATGTGCTTAGACAGGAGCAGTTTAAGCTCACATCTCAAATAAACCAAGTATATCTGATAGTTAACAGAAAAAATCCAGTGCCCAAAAGTTTACTAGATACAATAAAAGTCTAACCATCCATTCAGTAAACATTGCCTGAATTTGTATTATGCACAAAGGTGTGTAAAGCACACAAATATGAATTATAAATGGTTTTCACCCCCCAGGAATTTAAAAACAGTTTGGGAGTAAAGCCACTATAATACAAAGCACAAGATGAAAACTGGAAAAAAAAAATCATAAGTACTTACAAAAGAGAAAAGTCACTTTGATCAAAGGGACACAAATAAGAGTTTAATGGGGGGACGGGGATTGGAAGAGAGGACATTCAAAGAGAATAAATTTAACATGTCCTGTGAAAAATGCAGCTTCCTGGGACGCCTGGGTGGCTCAGTCAGTTAAGCATCTGCCTTGGGCTCAGGTGTCTCATCACCGGAGGTCCTGACTCTGCAGGGATGGCAGGCAAAAAGATTTCCCTGTTTCCTGTGAATACCCCATGTGATCCTGACATAAGCAGGGAAGACACTGCTATTTACCTATGAAACAACTGGAACAGAGAAGTGAAATAGTCTATGTGATGATGACGATGCATGGTTTTGTGTGTATCATGAAAATCACAGGACATCTCTGATGTGCTTCCCTACACACACGCATGCACCCCTACCTCTCTACCTGGGGTGAAAGGTGCATTCTGACAGAAATCTTAACAATTACAAAAAAAAAAAAAAAAGAAAAGAAAGAAAGAAAACTAGGTGGAAAGTTGGACTAACGTTCAACGTTCAACGTTTAACGTTCAACGTTAGGACTAACGTTCAACATTCAACGTTAGGAATTAACGTCGTAACGTTCTCTTGTTAATTACAGGTCCCAAAGACATCATCCGGGAGGGCTGGATGCCCCCTCCTTCAGGGAAGGCACAGGTAAACAATCTGCCAGCACCGGTGCCATCACCTTAACCCGCCCGTGGACAGGACAGCAGGCACGGGACTCCTCCCGTTCACAGCTCTTACCAAGGTGAGCGTGGTGAAGGACATCACAACTACAGGCACTCTTAACAACAACAACAACGCTCACAGATTTTTCATTTTTAACATGTGTGTGGTCAGAAAGAACGCCAGAGCGCGCTGAGGCTGTCCGACCTGAGGCAGAGGAGAGAGGGAGGAAAGGGCATTACTGGGTCTCCCTCAGTGTTCTTGCACTGGCAAGCGAAGGGTTTTTTCCAGATGTCATTAGGAACAACAGTAATCATGTTCCCAAGTCATGACGACGCTTCACCATTAAAAACCACAAAATGAGCACCATCGGGGAGCCTCTCCCTGCACACGTATCACTGTCCCCTAAGAGCTCTGTGCGGAGTGGAAAGTTGGTCACCACTCGGAATCACAAACACCGCAAATACTCTGTTCAACACCAGCCACTTGCAGTTAAGGTAAAGCCTGGACAGTACAGCAAAGAGCTCAACTAGAACAAACAGAAGAATGGAACCGGCCAGAATAAACGGGCTCGCTGGAATCAAGCCAAGCCTTCTGAAGATCCCTCCTTTCTTCTTATTTAAGTGGGGGAAAAGTTAAACATCTTAAAGGATCCCAAGAAGTCAATAAGGCAGACGGTAATCTAATATAGTCTGGCTGATAAAGAAATCTTTTGTTTCTCTCTGAGCTCCCTCTTCTTCGTGCACCATGTGAGGGAAGAAGAAAATCAGCTATTATTTTCAGAAATGAGGTCGGGAGCCCACAGCAAGGGGAAGACCAAAGGCTACACAATCTCTGTGCCCCAAGCACTAAGTAGAGGCTTTCCTTTGATCAGGGAGGGAAAATGGGAATCGTGTGAAATTGAAAGCTTCCCAAGAGGATCAAAATTCCAACTGAAAAGCAAAGCTGTATAATAAAGGAACTTCCAGTGTTGGGAAGAGGTAACTAACTGAAAGAAGGGCATTCTACCCCGTCTATGAAATTCCTTACCCTTGGCAAGCCTCACCAAACCTCAGTAGTGGAAATTCCTTCCCAAGCTTATTCCTCCCTGAGCAGCCCTTGTGTTAAGTGTTCTTTAACACACTGGCCATACCCTTTCTGCAGCACTTAGCTCTTGTTCACGTGTAATATTTTTTTATATGGCAGAACATCTTCAAAGAAGCTGAAGTCGGGCTAAGTACTGCAGTTCTAAGTCTGGCAAATGAACTGCAAAAATATTTTAGCATGCGGCTGTTAATGAACCGTCACCATTCCCATTAAAAGTGAGTTTTCAGAAACTACTGATAAAAACACAATATTAAAATCTCTTTCTTTAAAAACCTGGAAGTGTGAACTTTTGGGATGGGTAAGTAATTAACATGAATAACTTTGTAGCTCTGGAATGCCAAGATCCCCAAAAGAACAGAGTAGGAAATAAGGTCATTTGTTTTCCACCCCATGGGGATCAAAAATGTAAAAAATTGAGCTTTCTAAGAAGAAGGTACTTGATAAATTCCAGGCATAATTACGAGTTTCTCAATGCTCATTTCTTCATAGCTTTCATTCTACTCCACCCACACATTTGCAAACCCAACTCAACCTCATTCCTTCTCCCCACTGTTGTCCCATTTGAAACATCCCTGTTCCCTCCCCACCCCTCGTATTCTTTTCAGCTAAAACACATTTCACATTTAAACAGAGATCAAATCACTTCTCTCCTCCAAGTCTTTAATGCACGCTGTCCTTGACCCAAAGGTAATTGTGATCTCTACCTTAAGTTACATTATACCTGCTTTATACCATAGCCTATAAGACACAATGACAAGTTTACTCCTAAGCTCCTTGAAATTGATCTCCAGGTCCTATACAATGTAACATGATGGATGTACAATCATTCTAAATGACCACTGTCCCCTTAAAAAGAAACCTCAAGCACTAAATACACCAACGGGTGCTACTGTTCAAAGCATTTTTTGGATGCTCTTTTCTGAAAGTTTTAGGATCACATTTCTTTGATTACCCTCGGTTGTGGGAAAACTAACAATTCAACTCAACAAATATTTATTAAGGGGCTTCCCATATATATATTATATCTTGTGGCTAAATGGAGGTGGGGAGGCAGCGGAGAGGGAAGACAAAGATAAGGAAACTCCATCTCTGTTCTCAAGGACTTCATATAGATGGCAATGTCTGAAGTTTTCAAATGTTTATTATAAAAGGTACACACTTGGTAAATGTACTAAGTAGAGAGAAAGCTAACAATTCAGAAGACAAAAGGTCACATGGAAACGGGAAATAACTAAAAGCTTCAAGAAACAAAGGTCATTACAGACGTGCTTTGAAGGGGAGGAGGATTCACTGGGTTGAGCCTGGGTCTGTCGGGTGAAAAGCAGGAGAGGCACATTCCTTGCAAGGTGAATGTGAACTATGTTTAGGGAATGGTGAACAGACTTGTAGATTTTTTTTTTTTAGGAAGTCCAATATCATATTGTCTGTTTAAAATCTAATGTTTCCTTTTCCAATTTCAAGTCCCTTCTTAACGAATGTCTTTCTTCATAATCTTTTGTGAATCACCTGGCCATGCAGGCTGTCCTCTCATCTCCCCTTCAACCAAAGAGAAATAGAATGATGAATTACCAGTCTCCCTTCTTCCACATGTGGCTACAATGCCTTCAGCAGAGAAGTGGGGTATACTCAACACCGTGCTGAATCAATCAGGACGACTCCCACCACTATTTGCTCACATACTCATTGCTTTACCCCGTATGTACTGAACGGCTGACCTCACAGCGGGTCCTCCCTCTGAGGAAGAACAAAACCCTGCTCCCTAAGAATTCAAAGCAAACAAGATAAATGCAGAAAACAGGAAAAAAAAAAAGGTGACAGGCTGAAGTCAACTCTTTCCTTACGGTACCTGCGCTCAAAGTCGCTCAGGCAAAAAGTAAACGCAACATCGAATGTTTACAAGTTGAAGCAACACAGCTTTTCCTGGGCACTGTATCTTCACAAGAGCAGACTCTTTTTTAAACTATTGCATAAAATATTGTGAAACTGTGAGGACCATAGTAACAAAACAACAACAAAGTTCAGTTTCCAAAGAAGAATCTTAAAAAAAAAAGGCTGGTGGTGTAAACCTAAGGGTTTAGTTTTTTGTTTTTTGGGGGTTTTTTTTTGCCTATTTCAGGATCACATAAGGTAAAAAGCACATTAATAATTCTGCTGACCCACATGATTTACCAAATAATTTGAAACACCAACTTCCACTGAAATTAGTTAATAATCCCCCTATTTAAAAAAAATCAGCACCATTCCTAGAACTTGCTACCAGAGCTGGGAGTCCAATTCACTTCCCTTATTCATGAATGGAAGTGGCAGATAATCACCAGCCATCAACACAACTGAAACACAACCGATTTGTATTTATGAGAGTAATTATTATGTAATTTGTCTAATTTCTAACATAGAATTAAGCAGTTGAAGTGTGTTTTGATTATCATCAATTTGTCAAATATTAAAACACAGGCTCATCCATAAAAGTGATAGGCAGAACTGAGTCAATACATTAAAATGATCTAAGGCAAGGACGTTTAAGTTCAAATGCGGTGGCAAACTTTCCAAGCACCACGGGCAAAGCTCCAGAAGCACACACACACAAATTCCTACCACCAAACTCTGCTTCTGAGTTTGTTCTGTGCGTGCCGCGTGGGCTATCAGCACATGGGAGCTCTGATCCATCATCCTTTACAAACTCCGGATCCTTCTGTGCAATATTACTGCCCATGAAACTTAAATAAGTGGTCATTTTAAAACAGCTAAATGTTTCAGGAAAATGTCTGAACACTAATTTTGTACAACTAAGCTCATACTTATTACATATTAAAAAGAAACCTCAGACATGGGAAGGTAAGTTATATTCCTTGAATTTAAAACAGCAAAAAAGTTGTCCTCTTCACTGACTTTACAAAGAAACTTACTATAATTTATTTTTTTTTAATTTTCCATTGCAAATAATAATAATCTTAGGACTAATACCATCTGGGTCATCTAAATGGATATGTAGCTAATGTAAGTGAAGCACCATCTATTAATAAAACAGAGGTAAATAATACATTCTATTAACAATGACATACACAATCACTAAAGAAACCATTAAGCTACCAAAAATGACTCTGATTTTGCCTCTCCTCTATATTTTGAAAACTAACTTGAAGAGTTCCAATAAAGGAAAAACAAACAGTGGTCGTTCCAAGAACAATGTTTTCCCTCTGAAACTGCTGGTCTATGTGTGTCCATCAGCATGCCATCTTTCCAGATTTAGAATGAGGCTGGAAATACCAGCGTAAATGTTCTGTGAAAACAGCTCATTTATTTAAGACAAGAATTTCCAATAGGAAGAAAAATTAAGGAGATATGTGGTTAAGAGAAGAAGTCACAGAACTCCTACCTGTGACAAATGCACTGTACAAATGCACTGTACTTAAAGTTACTCCCTGGATATCTGCCCTAACTTTGTAATCTAAAAATTCATTCCTTGAGACTTAGGTAAAAACCCAGTACCTCTCTAATGTATTCACTATGAAACATGCACTAGAAACTAGCACAAATTCCATAAGTGCACAAATAAAAATATACAACTAAATACATGGCATATCTCAAATCTGCCATATTAATCGTATGAGCATATAAACGCTACATTAATGTTTTTTGGAGTATGTGCGTTTAAAAATCTTTATTATAATTTCAATTCCTAGTACCAAGTGTATGTATGTGTATTATACTAGACTTACAAATGTATTACTTTGAGAACTTTGCAATAAAATATTTCTTGGACGACGGAGGTAGTAGCGTGCAGTAGGGAAGAAACTGGTTTAAAGCCCATTTGTTTTCTAAAAGGCACACAACAGTGGCTTCAGCAGCTGCTCAGGACCCACCCTGCCACACACACCAAGTCCCCTCAGTCTACCCCCTCTAGGCATAATGAAAACAGAAACCTTTGTTGCCATGTCAAACTGAAAAATCTTCTACCTTAAGTCAAAGACATGGCTTCATCCTGCACAAAGTACAAACCAATAATATGTAAGTTCATGTGCTGTGTTTGCTTTTCTAAAAAAAACATAAAGGAAGTTGGACGCCATTACATACTACTCATTTATACCAAGTACTAAAACAGGCAAAACTCATTTATGGTGTTAAAAGTCAGGAGAGTGACTCTCTTTAATCTAATCTCTGACTGGAGGAGGGGCACAGGAAGGCTTCCAGGGTGTCAGCAATATTCTACTTCTCAATATACATACCAGTTACATGGATGGGTTCACTTTGAGGAAACCCACCTAATAGTGCACTCATCCTTGTGCCTCTTCTAAGTTTCTGTAATCTACTTCTACAAGAAGACTTCATAGGGTTACACAAGGAAGACTTAAGACCCCAGATCCTCTCCCCAGTTCCAGCAGAACCCAGCTTATGCCCTGGAAGAAACTGGACAGTCCCTGGCTCAAAGACATCAGGCCTAGTAGAAAAGACTGTTCTGAAAACAGGGGCCAATTAATAATGCACACGCTAAACCCTCAGATTCCAGCTCTCTTCCTCACTCTGCTTCCTGAATCTCGGCATGCACTGCCCACAGAGAAGACCACAGGATTCCTCTCATGTAAAACTGACATGCCTTAGGGAAAAGATCCACAGATACTGTCTTTGGAAGTTCCCCAATGAAACCACAAGCTCACCCCTGATCGCCATGACAGGGCAGCTCTATGTGGAGAAGCCTTGCCCACGTATCACAGTGGCCAACTCACTTCTCAGTGACTCACCATTAAATAGGAACAGAGAGCAAAGGATCACCAAATAGTTACGTTTCTAACACAAAAGTCAGACACCTACACAGACAGGAGAAAAAGAAACTGACAGTGCAAGAAGGAAGGAAATAAGTAAGTAAGTAAGTAAGTAAGTAAATAAATAAATAAATAAATAAATAGCTTTAATGCCCCAGAAACAGAAGAGGAAAAAAACAGAAGAGAATGTTATTAAAATGCACACAAATTAAAAAACAAACAAGAAAGAGCTCTTGAAAAATAAAGACAACAGAACTTCAGAAGTGTTAACACAAAGTAAAGAACACTTGTCAAGAAGTAGGGCATTAAAGCAAAGAGACAGGAAAATTAGAGAATTAGAGGAGAAATGAGGTTCTGCCGAACTCACAGGAATTTGGAAGAAGAAAAGAGAATACCAAGGTGGGGGAGAAAATGATCAAACAAACATATTGAGAAAGTTTTCCAGAACTGAAGGACATCATTTTTTTAGATTGAGTGTTCGTCATAATGGCTGAAATTAATAAAGAGAGCCAAAAAAGGAACATCCTAAAGTCTTCTGGAGGTTGTTTAAGACAAAACAAAACAGAAGAAACAAGCAAACAAAAGGAGAAAAAGATCTCCTGTAAAGAGAGGAATCAGAATACTATAACACTTTTTAATAGCCACTGTAGAATCTAGAAAATAATAGTGCACTGGCTTCAAAATTCTCAGGACACGTGTTTTCCTACGTAGAAGCCAGCCAAATTACCACTCAAGTGGGAGAGAAAAATATTTTCACATACGCAAAGTGTCTGATAAATGGGTCTCCCGTGCCTCCTTTCTTGGGAAGACACTGCATTAAAAAGAGGGAGTAAACCAAGCCTTTCTTCAAGTTACCAGCTGTCAGCAAACTATGGGTCCAGCACAGGGAGATGCGAGCTACCAGGAAAACGACACAAGGTCATCCCAGGATGCCAGCTGTGCAGAGGCCCATGGAGCAGGTAGCTCCCCTGACTCCCCAGGAGGAAAGGAGCGGCCAAGAAAAAGGCATCAAAAAGCATGTCAAGAGTTCTGTCCGACACAGAAAGACTAGAGAAAAGAGTACAAAAGTGAGAGGCTACTCCCCAGGCAGCACAAGAAAGGAAATATAGTCACTGCATTTAACAAGCGCTTTGGCTGCGGGCCATAGCTCTCTCCTCACAAGGATGACAACCAAAACCGAGAGCTGGCCACACACGGAGGAGGGAGAAGCAGCTTCACCTCCCACAGTAATAAGTCAACATATAATGTTCAACAACAAAAAAAAATGTCAAAGTAGCAGTATCTCTGGAAGATGGAGCAAAATCACAAAAACGGGACCAAAAGACTCAAAAGTGGTTGCCTGGGGAGGAGGGCTGGGGTGTAAGTATGGGCGGGAGCTCTGGGCACATATTCCTTATTATGAGTCTTGCTGTTTATTAAGATTTTAAAAATCTACATAGGATGTTACTTGGATGGGGAAAAAGTTTAAATTTTTAAACTATGAAAACAAAAACCAAGGAATGTAGGAAACAGCAGCGAGACAACTAGCAAGGACCGATGGCAGATGGAAAACGCCAGGGAGGCAGCTGTCCTGGGGAGCTCCCTGCGCTTGTGCAGGTGGGAGCGGAGACGTGCCTCCCGGGACAGCTGCGGGACAGGCGCGTGCTGAGGGAGGGGCAGCACAGGCAAAGGGGCCAGGGCCGAGGGGAAAGTTATAGATGCAGAATCCACAGATATGGAGGGCCAACCGGAAACTCTGAAAGAACTAAATAATAAGCAGGGCAATGCCCCCAAACACCCTTCTCCCCAGTGATTTGTTTGCTTAGGCCACGAATGCTGGCTCTTCGGGAAGCATCCTATTCCCTGGTGGAATGAGACGCACTTGGATTTTCTTTGTGTTTAGGTTTTAAATTCTGAAATTACTATGAAACATGCAAATAGAAAACTATAAAAAATAATGATCATCTAAACATCCACTCCTCAGCTCTTTAACATATTAACATTTTTGTCATATTTGTTTTTTTTTAAAGATTTTATTTATTTGTTTGACACACAGAGAGAGATCACAAGTAGGCAGAAAGGCAGGCAGAGAGAGAGGAGGAAGCAGGCTCCCCACTGAGCAGAGAGCCCGATGCGGGGCTCGATCCCAGGACCCTGAGATCATGACCTGAGCCGAAGGCAGAGGCTTAACCCACCGAGCCACCCAGGCGCCCCTGCTTCTAACTTTTTTTAAAGAAAGAAACATTGTGGATATAGTGAACCCCTCTTGGGAGCATTCCCTCATCGCAGCCCCTTGCCGCCTCACAGCAGGAACCATGCACCTGCATCGACACTGAGTTCTCCATCCCCCCCATCTGTAGACTGAGAGCGCTGGTCTGAATGTGTTCTGATGCCTTCTGCCGCTGTCTGAGCATTCAGGAGTGTGACGTCCTGGACGTCCCGCAAGCGGAAGGGCAGACGGTCTACACAACCATGAAGCCTTCGCTGTTTATTATCTAGTTCTTTCAGAGCTTCCCGACTGGCCCTCCGTATCTGTAGATAAAAGCACCTCTGCTGTAAAGAACGATGGTTATCTCAGAGAAAACACTCCTACGAGGATTTGAGCTGTGAGCCAAAGTGGCCAATAAGTCACGGATGCCTCTTTCACTTGAAAGAACAACTGACAAATTCGTTACTCGGACCGGGGCATTTGGCAGACATTTTCTCTACAATGAAGTGAGAAGGTCATTTCAGGAAAAACAACTGACGGTATTTGTGGCCAAGGAGAGCCTGCAAGCGTCCAAATGAACAGGAAAATTTTGGAAAACTTGCTTCTACCGTGAACTTGAGAACTTCCCAAGACTTAAAGATTTTTCTGATGAGATCAGTGGTGGTATTAACAACTGTGAGGTCTTGAAATTGCATAATAAAATGCGCTAACATTTGGAATAGCTTCACTATCTAATGAACTAGTATTTCCCAAATGACCAATAATTAATGCAATAAAATGATGTGCAGGCAAGGACCCATTCAAAGTGCAAGAAAGGTCAACAGAACCTAGTGTGAAAGAAGTTTTTAAAGTTTAACAACAGGGTTTTAGATTCCATACTGGAAATAACCATTTAAGAAACGACCACTTGTCGAGTTTTGGTATAGTATCAAAGACGACTATTCACAACTGTCTGAAGCGACAATTGTCATACTCTTCTCTTTTCCAATTACACACTGCACAAACTTTATAATAAACACTCACTGGGTTATTCCTTTTGATATTAAAAACCATGAACACATAATCACAATGGTAAGTTACCACAGCTTAATCCTGGATCATTATCAGTCATTTAGAACTAGTGAACAGTTCATTGTTTATTTAAAAGTTATGTTCTTTTGTAGTTAGTCTCATATATCTACAAAAAATATGTAAGTATCAGAGGCTTAATTTACACAGAATCAAGAATGATCATTGGTCTAAAAAGGAAATGAATACAGTAAATTCGTAAATCTGTTTTAAGTACACCCCAAAAAAAGTCCCTTCTCTCTAGTTATAAAGCAGACTGTTTTAACATTTGGCTCTTGAAACCTACACACTAACCACCCAGATGAACTGGTATTAGTGGATTTAAACCTTAGTTCTTAAACTGGTAGAGAAATGTCTTTTCACAGGAAAAAACTGACTTCTTGTAAATTTCCAAAGAATTAATCTAATCTGACCAAACCTCTGTAGTTCAGAAGTAACACACCGAGTAACAAACTTTTCACAGACCCATCTGTAGATCAGTTAGGAAACAGAAGTGTTTTCAAGAGAAATTAATTCTTCTTACACAAATCTGTCCAGTTAATGAATATCATAAATCATTTGTTTCAAAGGCAAGGACCTTAAAAAAAATTCCACAATAAAACCAATAATGTCCTCACTTTCATGAAGTCCTATAACCTTGCCCTCTGAAAGAGAATGGTCACACACTGTAGCTGTTTAAGTCAGATGATTCAAGCAACAATCAGAAGCTACCCATTTCTGTATGCTCACCTTTGCAGTTCATTGAGCCCTCTGGCAGCTGGTAGGCAGGGATTCTGCCTTAGGAAGTTTTGTTTTAAGTTGAGATGAGTGAGGTCTTGGCTGTAGAAGAGGTTGGCAGGCAGATGTTCCAGGCTGCAACACGAGAGGTCCACTGAGCTGATGCGCTGTGATGCAACCTGGAGGGGGATAAAACCCAGCCTGATTTTAATACCATCCATTGATCCTACAGGTGCCCCCTATGGATAGAAATACGATAACCCCATTCAGAACACAAGCATACTGTACAAGGGGCACTAGTAGTCCAAACATAAACCAGTAGACTATTTACTTAATATAGAACTGAGCCATGTACTGTAAAAACAGAAAAAACAGTGTCCCTGCCTGGAAGGAACTTGCAGTAACCCGGTACAGGAGACAGGTTACAAAAAGCACAGATTATCCTATCAGGTTCAGCGAATCAGTAATCTCCTCCAACCATAGGGGTTAAGTTCCTGAAAATGTTCATGCTAAGAGAATTCAGAGCTAAATAATACAGGACTCCAGAGGAACTACAGGGTTAGGAGACTGACCCGAACTGAGGTCTAGATGGAACCGATCCAAGCCCTGGCACATACGGATTAAAACAGCACAAGTAAGGGCAGTATCCCCACTCTGTGCACATCGTTCACGGGAATGGCAGCATATCCTCAGACTCCATTGCCTACTTGCTCTCAACTCCTTGGGTTTCACTCCCCCAAAGCTTCAATGAGATGCTTATGAATTCACTGGGCTTTGCTTCATTCAAGTATTCTAAGTAAAGTTTATTTTATATCTGAATGTTTACCCACATATTCAAAGCCTTCCTGGTTAAATGACTATGACCATGGCGAGAGTCCGGGCCACAGGCCAGCTAGCACACTAGACGCAGAAAGAGCACAGGATGACCTGCATGCCTCAAAGGCCTTCTCCAATACTCCACATCACGTGGTGCCACTTCATGCCTCTGCGTGTGGCTTTAGCCCCACCTGCATACACCTTGGCTCCTTCTCTCCCCAGAGAGGCCATGGGTATAACTGTTCTAAGATCTGGGTTGATTCTTCCCTCACGCTCTTTACCTCTACCGAAGCTTTATAGCAGAAAGGCCACTCCTTCTCTGTGATCAGTCTGATGTCCTTTTCTATTACCAAACTCCAGCTTTCTCTTTCCCAATTACAGGCGGCGGCAGCAGGGCACTTAGGAGTGTGACTCTGGGGTCCGTGTGCAGCTTTACGTCCCAGCTTCGTGACTTAGGAGCTGAGACGACATGATTCACTGAGCCCACCGAGCTGCAGTTTTCTCATGCGTGTAAGAGGAGTTAGAGTGACACGGACATGTGCAAGCCGGCCCGGAAACAGCATTCAGTACATGGTGACTGCTAGTACTATCAGGATCAGTATTGCTACTACTGCCAAATGGAATGATTCACATCTTATATCTACTGAAATTCAAATTCTCCTGAAGCTAAAAAGGTATTTGGAGGTAAATTTGCATAAAACCTATTCCACTGATGGCATATTTGAGGTTAGAAAGAAATTACTGTGCACCCATGAGAACTAAGGGAAGAGCGGGGGTAAAAACAGCCTGGCAGGGCTCAACTCAAAAGACTTTACAGGGACACACCTCGGTGACTCAATCAGTTAAGTGTCTGCCTTTGGTTCAGGTCATAGTGCGAGGGTCCTGGGATCCAGTCCTGCATCAGGCTCCCTGCTCAGCGGGCAGTCTGCTTTTCCCTCTGTCTGTGCTCTTCCTGCTTGTGCTCACGTGTCCTTTCTCTGACAAATAAATAAAAAATATCTAAGGGGCGCCTGGGTGGCTCAGTGGGTTAAAGCCTCTGCCTTCAGCTCGGGTCATGGTCCCAGGGTCCTGGGATTGAGGCCCGCATCGGGCTCTCTGCTCAGCAGGAGCCTGCTTCCTCCTCTCTCTCTGCCTGCCTCTCTGCCTACTTGTAATCTTTGTCAAATAAATAAATAAAATCTTAAAAAAAAAAAAAAAGACATGCCAGGGAGTTATCTTGCCCTTTAAAAAAAAAAAAATCTTAAAAAAAAAAGGACATTATAGAGGAAGTCTGAGTCTGCATTTTAGCAATGTATCTTTCCCTGAGTTTTCACTATTAAATAAGGAAAAGAAGAAATTATTTTCCACAAAAAAGAAGGGAGGGAGATTGGGAGGGAGGGAAGGAGGGAAAAAGAAAATCCAAAACAGGGCCAAATCACCCATATACACTAGAACACGTGAAAAGAGCTATGAGGAATGCAATGGCCCTGAAAGGCAGGTGCAAATGCTCACAGGAACCCGTTCACCGGAGGAGAGGGGCACACAGTTGAGCACACAAGGGCTCCTATCACCTGTTGTACCACAGTAAACACAGCCGACAGTCTCCACCCCGAGCGAGCACAGCTCCAGTGAAGGAGAGGGGAATCAGGTAGTACATGATAGTGGTTACAAGTCTTGAGTATGTGATCTAAGAAGTCGGGGAAGGCTTCCCAAAGGACCTAATGTCCATGCTCAAACTTGAAACTCGAGTGGAAATCTGTGTTTTCGTCTGTCCCAAATCCTTTTTCCCTATCTTCCTATAGCAATCCTCCAGGACCCTGGGGTCCCGACAGAGCTTCGAACGAAGCATGTTGACCCTCTGGCTGCAGGGATAGGCATGTACCCCAGGCCTGAGCAACCACAGTACCCCATCCACTGAACCTGCAGATCAATCCATCCGGTACTGGCATGTAACCCCAGCTAGGCCAACCAGAGGCCTTCTCTAGGGGTTATATATCCTGAAGCCAGGAGAAAGAAAGAACACACACACACGGGACTCTGTGTATTATGTATAAATAGCTATGGGGAAGTAACTATTAACCACATAAACCCCACTGTGGTCACGTACCAAATTAATGATAGCTATTGCTTCTATCTGAGTAGGGAGGGGAAAGGAAGTAAGAATGGAAAGATAAGACATTTGGAATTTATCGGAAATAATTATTTCCTTATAAGAGGGACAATGGAAGGTAGGAAGGAACTATGGAAATGTGTTAACAACTGGGGAAGACAAGTACAAGGAAACCGTAAAATTATCCTTTGTGCTCTTCTGTGTACATGTGTATATGTGCTTACTTTGGGAAAAAACGTAATTTCAATTAAAATTTCAGTTAAAGTAGAAAATGGATGGGAACAGTCTTCTGGCGTTCCTTGTATTCAGTGTTCTACTAGGTGGCACAGCAGGGGCAACAATTCCTCCTGCTACCAAGGGATCCCCTTAACCCACTGTGGTGGGCTGAACAGTGGCCCCAAAAAGGAGGTGAGGAAGACAAAAATACAGATTTTCACATCCCACTACCTGGAATCTGTAAGTACTATCTTATGTGGCAAGAGTGAATATTAACGTATCTGACAAAATATGTATCCTTATTAAGAGAGGGGCAGAGGGAGTTTAGAGATAGAAGAACAGAAGTCGATGTGACCATATGGGGGCAGAGACAGGAGTACTACGGGCCACAAGCTGAAGAATGTTCAGAGCCACCAGAAGCTGGAAGAGGCAAGGAATGGGTCCTCCTCCCATAGAGCCTTCAAAGGAGTATGGTCCTGCCAACATCTTGATTTTGGACTTCTGGCCTCCAGAACTGCATCAATTTCTGTTGTTTTCAAGTCATCAAGGTTTTGTTAATTTGGAAACTAATACACCCTTCAGAATTTCCTCCAGAGTACTTCTCATTTTCATTCATTCAACATGTTTATTGAATACCTCCTATGAGCCAATGACTGCTGACCTAGGTAAGCATGTGGTATGCTTCAGTAAACAAAATTAAGATCCCTGCCTTCATACATAAGTAAACCGTATGTTAAAAATTGGCAAATACTACGGGAAAAAAACAGAGCAAGGAAAGGGGGGGGTCAGGACTGTTGGGCAAGTGGTAGGTTCTGCTTACATAGCTTGGTCAGGGTGGGCCCCACTGAAAAGGTGACATTTAGACATGAAAGGCACGAGGAAGTTAGCTGAGAGGATTTGTGAGGGGAACACTCCTGGAAGAGGAAGTAGCAAGGGTAAAGGCCCTAAAAAGGGATGTGCCTGGCATGTTCAAGGGACATCATGGAGTCCAGCGAGGTAAGGGGGGGCATGGCCTGTAGTGAGCTCAGAAAGGTAAGGGGACAGGGGTGGGCAGCAGGTTGGGCGGGACTTTTCAGTGACTGTAAACACTCTGGCTTTTAATGTGAGCCAAATGGGGAGCATGGAAAAGTTCTAAAAATATCTGTTTCTAGACCGTAAGCTCCATAAGGAGCCTATTTTGTTCACTGATACACCCTGATATACTCAGCACTTGGTGAGACCCTCGAAAAAAATACCGGTCAGAGGAATGGCCACTGGACTAGTCCCAACCCCTCCCGTCTCACCAGCTTGCGCCTGACGCCCCTAGTGTGTGTGTTCTTTCCCATGGAGACTACTTTGAGGGGGACAAACCCCATTTCCATGGAGGTGTCAAACTATACACTCTGGGACAACTGAAAGATGACGATTAACTGTCAAGCGGTATTTGATTCGTCTCCTAATTCCGGACCACAAGCTGTCGCTGCTGGGGACACAGGGGAAGAGCCCCACTGGCAAGAGCAGCGCGAAGCAGTCGGAGCGGAGCTGGAACAGCCACAGCAAGGACAGAGGACAGCGACAGGGCAGTGAGCTGCCAAGGTGCCCACAAGAGCTACCACGGGCTGCCCTTCCCCCCGGCCTCTGCAGGACCACAAGCCGTCGCTGCTGGGGACACGGGGGAAGAGCCCCATTGGATTCAGGGGTTAGAAGATCGGTTCAGTGTAACTGCAGATAGGGAAACCAGTGCTAGTCTGGATTAACAGCAAACCCTTTTTTTTTTTTTTAAGATTTTTATTTAAGAGAGGGAACACAAGCAGGGGGAGTGGAAGAGGGAGAGCAGGCTTCCCACCAAGCACGGAGCCCAATGTGGGGCTTGATCCCAGGACCCTGGGATCACAACCTAAGCCAAAGGCAGACGCTTAACAAGAGCCACCCAGGCCCCCAACAGCAAAACTTTTTTTTAAAGGCTAAGAGTTGGGGAGCTAAACAGGATTTCCCCTCATGAACCTACATATTCTGGAAGACACATAAAAGTGAACATGAATTCCAACCACCTTCTCAGATTGTCTTCTTTTCCAAATTACTTGTAAACATGTGTGGGGTAGGGTGGGGGAAAGTTCATTTGGCCCTCAAAATATTTCCCCCAAAGTACACTGCAGGGTAAACATAAAAATGATAATATGAACAACAAACTTTCTAGACTACCTATTGGGCTTCCAGATATTTCTAATATGCTCCTCAGCTCAACACGTTCCTTAGTTGTTTCTTGGCAAGCCTTTAGGGCACTTATGTGAAAATTGGTCTCAGCTCTGAGTCCAGCTGAGTTGCATTTCTTTTTTTTTAATTTTTTACTTTTTTAAAGATTTTTTATTTATTTGGCAGATGGAGATCACAAGTAGGCAGAGAAGCAGGTAGAGAGAGGGGAGGAAGCAGGCTCCATGCTGAGCAGAGAGCCCGATGTGGGGCTTGATCCCAGGACCCTGGGATCATGACCTGAGCCGAAGGCAGAGGCTTTAACCCACTGAGCCACCCAGGCACCCCAAGTTGCATTTCTAAACCAAGATATGTCTCCTAAACTAACCAATCCTTGCTACACTTTTGAGGTTATCACCTTCCCACGTAACAGGACTGTCCTCCGTGTTATTCCCGTTATTCCTGACGTCCACTTAGTGAGGGATCATCTTTTATTGTCAAGGGAAAGTTAAGAAAAACATTCACGTGACTTTTTGTTTTTGTTGTTACCAATATACTTTAGTGAAGGGGCATTTATCCTTATTATGCACCAAACGTGCTCAAAATTAAGCAAAATGACCCTGAAAGGCTTGCTGAAATAGCACGAGGAATTCTGCTTATGCAAAGTAAAAGACACTGCGCACCAGCACAATGAGTCATTAACAGCTCTGCCCTAACCTTTAGTGGTTTGGGAAATGATGTCCCCGCTACAGGGACAGTCTCTGGGGAGTTTACTAGACTGCTCTAAAAAATTCTTAACCTCTTAACTGACCTAGTTTTAATTCTCACCCCCTAAAAATGCTTTGGGAAGGAATGAGGTAGGAGAATATAAATTTAGAAGAGTGTTCACTAATCTTTTAGCTAAGCATTCTAGCAACTTATTTCAACTCCATCCTCTTCGGCAGTTCTAGAATACTTTATATCAAGCCAAAGTTTCCAATTTTGGTAAAATTCAAATTATCACTGCTCTACAACATGCCATCATTTAAAAAAATTTTCTACAAATATATAAGAAATCCCTTAAATGGACCCTAGACCTTTTCTGCAATGACATCTTGTTTCTTGATCCTGTACTAACGCTACCATTTTATAAAATCTGTTTAACAGATGAAGAAAACTTCTGTATAAAATTAATTACAGTATATACATTAATAGGAGCTACTAATGAATAATAATTATTAGTCATTAAAATACACTAAAGGAGCAAAGCAAGGTGACGATGTTCTTAAAGCACTGTTAAAGCAACAGGCTGTAAGAATACAGAAAAAACAATACTGAGAAATTTAGAGTAAGAGCTCCACCTAAGTATCCCGACCCCTCTTTGCCAGGGGAGTGGAGGGGATGTGGACAAATGAATCTTTCAACACATGTTTATCATCTGCCTCTACGAACCAGGCCCTAGGCTTGGTCCTGGAGAGGTGACACTCTGTGTCTTCAAAAGCTTGGTCCCTGGGGACACAGACACCTACACGACCGTAGTTCAAGAAGGTAGGCACAATAGTGTGATGAAGGCACCCAGAGCAGAGAACACAAACCTCAGAGCAAGCCTGTGACAATCCCAGCACCCACTCTCCCCTCCCTCGCCCAGGCATGTGGGCAGAGTCCTGCACATGGCCACCAAGAGCAGACACAAGTTTAGTGTTTGTCCAGGGAGCTCCGGGCACGGCCTCCTCTGGAAATGTAGACCTGGTGCCACCTTTCCCAGAGCCAGAAGCGACAGGGAAGAGCTGCAAGGAGATGCCACCATCAGCCTCCCAGGATCACTCCCAGGTCACGCCAGCAGTTATCTCTGCTCCACACACACAAACCCCATTGTGTTTCTGAGAAACAACAGAAAAACAGAGCTCCGCCTGGGCGGAGATCAAATCTGAACTCAGAGTTCCTTCCTCATTTCCTTATTGGCAAACTAGGTGTAAACAGTCCCTGTAGACAGTGGTCACCTGAGAAAGTGGCATCTCCCTGACCACGGGGAAGGGAAAAGACGGCCAACCACCAAAAAACTTAAATTCTCGCTTTCTCGTAAAAGAAGTGATGTAAATGTACACTTAAATGATTCTACTATCAGAAATGAGCTGCCTGTTTTGTATTTTAAGTTCCAAGTCTAACATACGAGGTCCAGCATGTTAGACACAGACAGGTCATTGACATTTTCCTAATTATTCCGTGATTCCTTACCTCATGAAATTATAAATCAGACCAGTGGGTAGAAGAACTCAATTCTTCCGAGGAGATGTAGGAAATTCAATACTCTGGGTTACAAAGGTTGCCATCTTCCAATATAAGCAAATATATAATGGTAACTAAACTCGTAAGGATATATATATATATATCCATATATATATATAAAGTTTATACACATTATAATACATATTATATTTACATTGGCCTAAATACTCAGACTAAAATGGCTTAACTTCATAATATTAACACGACTAGATACAGAGATGTGGTTGACCACACATGGTAAATTCCCGAGACAGCAAACACTTGACCAGTTGTTAAAGAATCAGACAGCAAGCAGTCCCTCCAACAATAAAATCAATTTAATCTGCCTTGGATGACTCCAACAGCTCCTCGGATTTCTTAAACACATCTCGGTCACCATTTAAGAAGTCCGCAGACCGGAGCACGGGGGTCCTGCTCGCACCCCCGGCTGCATACCCCGCACGACAGACTGGGCGACAAACCACCTCCTCGTGGAACGCAGAGCTGCCCGGACGCCGCGGACAGCTGTGCAGGTGAAGTACCCCCCTGTGACATTTTCAGGACATTTCAGTTGTTATTTGAGTCTTGGTGTGTTTTGTCCCCTTGGGCCACTGTTAAACACTGGAAGCACAATTAATGAGAAAAGAGGGAGGGAGCAGCCCTTCCTGCATAAAGCGGAGCTGGACACCTCAGACCTTAGTCCCCTCGTCCGCAAAGCGGAGGTGTGACAGTGCCTCCTCCAGATTTGCTGGGAAGCCCGCCGTGGTAGAGTCCAGCAAGTGCTTGCCTCATGGGGCTGACCAGAGCAGCTGGAAGGGTGCGTGGCTCACAGAAAAAGTCACCAAGGGGCGCCTGGGTGGCTCAGTGGGTTAAGCCTCTGCCTTCGGCTCAGGTCATGATCTCAGGGTCCTGGGATGGAGTCCCGCATCGGGCTCTCTGCTCAGCAGGGAGCCTGCTTCCTCCTCCTCTCTCTCTCTCTCTCTCTCTCTCTGCCTGCCTCTCTGCCTACTTGTGATCTCTGTCTGTCAAATAAATAAATAAAATCTTTAAAAAAAAAAGAAAAGAAAAAGTCACCAAAACACGAGCTATTTATTGCTACTGGCATGACTGCAGTCACCGCTAGATCAATTCATCAGGCGAAGTGATTTTATGAACAAAACACATCAACAAGTTGGCGGTAAAAACAAAAATTCTTTTATTTGGCGTTGACCTCACGAAGAAATAACTGATTCGTTTTGGACAGAGTATGTGAAGCGAGGAAACGATGGTCACAGCCTCCGGGCTCATGGGCTGGCATCTCAAGTACGCTATGGATAAACCAGATATGCCCACAGGAAGCTGACAAAGGGACCGGGAACCACGTGACAGAGGAAAGTGCCAGAACTACCAGAGATGCTCCTCCTGAAAACAGACTGCTAAGGGGTGGGAGAGGGCACGGAAATCATAGTAACGTCAGTATTCGGAGGCTACCGAACAGAATTATCCCGTGTAATACCAGAGAGCAAACCTGGATCAGCGGGCTGAAGCCACAAGGAAGAGACTTCATCTCACTGAGAAGGAAAAACTGTCTGGCCAGATACTACATGTGTCTGAAACACTGTAGACGTTTTAAGGAGGGAAGAAGTCTGGGAGTCCAGAAGGTCCTTTTTGAATCTTGAATTCTAAGTCTCTGAACTAAGAGCACTTGATTGTGGCCACAATTTAAGATTAAACTAAAGAACACTTTCAAAGAAAATACCAAATAATTGTTAAGATAATTATTCCAGAAAACTCTAACAGGTAACATTACATTTTTGGTGCCTATTCTACAAGGGCCCTTTCCAATCTTAAAATAGTATGTTGCAACTTTAAAACACAGCTGTAAGGCCCTTGCTTGACACGGAGAATGCATTTTATTAAAGCTAGTAACAACAGACAGATAAAATCCACATGAGGAGTACATTTCTTCCATTTGCTGAGACCCTGAACTAGAAGTTGAGCCTAGAAGAGTGTCCAGCATCAAGAAAGAGTGGAATCAGTCTTCCCTCTTCTCTCCCTCCTGCCTCATGTCCCTCAGGGCAACCGTGTAGTAACTCCAACAGAAGTGCAGAAGAAAGGGGAGGGGGTGAGAAGACCCAGAGAAGGAAGATGGAGACACAGGAGATCAGTTTAACCCAGTACCTGTATAAGCCAGCAGCGTTTCACAAAAGCGTGCCTCTTTTGTTAGGGAATGGTAAACAATCTAGGTATTTTTTTATTGTATAAAATTGGATTATAAAACTTTGGAAAAAATAAAATGAAATGGCTTTAAACTGAAATGACTCAGATTCAAGGAAAAACTCCTCCTTAAAGAATATGTTAACTAGGATTTCAGAACCAGTAGTTGCCAGGAAAAAAGGAATAAAGAATAGGAAAAAAGAATAGACAGGATTAGCAATGTGGAAATAAGATGAAGCATAATTATAACCACAAAGAGAGCATCTTAGTATTTTTACTAACTTAATCACAGTTTTATGTATTACAAAAAAAAACAATGCAATCCAAAATATTTCATCGTTACTTTAAATTCAAAGCAGAATTCCTAAATTTCCTAATTTCATAAATTGTTGCTTATATCCATAATAAGGAAAGATTCCGTAACATGAACTAACGTGAACTTTTATGTAACAAATCCATTACTACGTTAGAAAGTTAGTTATCATATTTGGTAACTTATAATCAAATTTCCCCCAGGAAATGACATGGATCTAGCAGGAAACCATCTAGATAGGCCAGTACTTTTTTAACTTTAGTTAGCTTCTATTTTTTTTCTTTCTCATGCTGCTCAGATATCTGTGATATGACTATATTTTCACATTTTACACAGCTGTACCTTTGTACATACTTTATACCTCCCCTTGAAATGCCCCTCTCCTCTTGTCCTTGTAGTGAACTCCTATTCATCCTTCAGAACTCAATTTGCCCATTACCTCCTTGAAGTCTTCGTGTACCCAAACAGCTCATATACTGAATTTCCAAATTTCTCTTGCATCTTCACTACAGAGTTGGTATAAGAACAAACTCCTCGAGATGGGGTGATGTATTATAAGCTAAAACCCATGTCACACGGTTTCACTAAAGCTTCCACCACAGATCTGCTGGACTGTCCTTGGTCAAATGGTCCTTAATTCTCTATCTAAAGAATGGGTATAAAATGTGAAGTGAAGATTTCTAAAAAACAAATAAATGAACACCAACAAAACAACCAAAAAATAAAAGGCCCAAATTTCTTAGCAGAAACGGGTTGAGATCAAAGCCTCTTACCATCATAATCTCAGCATAAGCAACTACAGCACAATCCCTAAAAGACAGGTTTCAAATCATGCTGATAAAAAGCAGCATACTCCCTAATCTACACTTCAAATTAAGAGGCAAGTAATGTGTAAAAGATGACTATGTAATCTCACAGGGTTCCTTGCAGCTCTAACAACAAAATCTTTCTGTTGGAATCCTAATCCTATTACATTAGAATGATGGACTCAAGGAGTTAGGGAAGTATTCTTGGAGTGAAATCTGGATGAAGAAAATACTCTTTTTAAGCACATGAAAGCAAAAGTTCATTTGTGATTCACCATATACTTTATTCTTATTTAAAGGGGTGATACTGGGGCGCCTGGATGGCTCAGTGGGTTAAGCCTCTGCCTTCCGCTCAGGTCATGATCTCAGGGTCCTAGGATCCAGCCCTGCATTGGGTTCTCTGCTCAGCAGGGAGCCTACCTTCCCCTCTCCCTCTCTGCCTGCCTCTCTGCCTACGTGTGATCTCTCTGTCAAATAAATAAATAAAATCTTTTTAAAAAATTAAATAAAGGGGTGATATTTACTCATTACTTCACGGGATCTTTAATTCAACATGAAATGTGGCCCTGACTTGCCTAGACTATGCATATTAGGAGGGGACCCAATATATCAAGGCAACCAAAAAGTTCACTGCAGTGACAAAAACAAAACAAAACAAAAATCAAAATAAACAACAACAAAAAACAAGAGGCCCTGAATAAATATTATACCACAGTTAATACTGGAAGAAAGACAGGAGAGAGAGCCCCTATGACAGCCACAACCCCTGGAAACTGCCAGCAGGTCAGCCCCGGATCAACACGGAGGGAGACGCGTGCACAAGCTACGCTGCCAGATGGAGTGTGAGTTAGTCACGAAGGGTCATGTAACATACACACGTAACACAAGTGCTCACGGTCGGTAATTACAGAAGGTGGGCCACAGGCATGCGGCTGCTACTACACTATTATGTCCACTTCTAAACATCTGACATTTTCCATAGTAAAAAGTCAGAGACACATTCATGCACAACACCCAATCTATGATCCGAATCCCCCTTTTCAAGTCTCTGAAATAAAGAAACAGACTTTAAACTGGGACATTACAGCACTGTAGCAGTAACTAAGGCTTCATCAAAAATTAAGTACGCCCAGGCTATAGACTAGAATAAAGACTAACTGCGAAAAGAATTCACAGGATTAATCAACATGTCTAAAACTAATGCCTTCCAAAAAGTGGGCCACAAAGATAGACGTCGAGGTCAGCGTTTCTATAATGTCACCCACGTGTCTGGTGGGAGGTCTTCCGCAGCTCCC
This sequence comes from Taxidea taxus jeffersonii, assembly GCA_003697995.1. Taxonomy (NCBI): domain Eukaryota; kingdom Metazoa; phylum Chordata; class Mammalia; order Carnivora; family Mustelidae; genus Taxidea; species Taxidea taxus. The sequence continues at coordinate 82,970 of ML104354.1, forward strand.
ATTCCTCTCCACCACCACTCCCAGCCGTCCTCCCATTGCTCGGAGCACCCGTATTGAGCCAACAGAGTCCTTTTTTACAGTGCATACAAGGGGATGTTTACCGAATTTTTAAAGCATGTCATGCATTAATATTTTAGGGATGACTTTACAATCAATATCGTAATCCTCCCAAAGGAGCTGTTCACAGTATCTACCACTAACACCCACCCAAAACAAAAACTCCAAAGGGACTGCCTTGGGTATTATTTTTGCAAGCAATAGCAAGTGCTAGAATTAAATTTTAAAAATAATAAGTATATAAAAGGCCTATCTTGGTAGAACATATCTAACTAATAACCTTTTATAAATTTTCCAAAAATCAAATGAAACAAATTGGAAGATTAACACTTCTCTTTTTGCTAGGTCCAGAAGCATAAACTAAAAATAAAGAATTTTCCTTTTAAATTAATTATCTAATTCCTCTTAATTTTAAAATCATCGAAATTGGTTCTCTTTGTCCTCCTACCCAGACTGAGATGGGGAAGATCAGAAACTCAGGGACGCCTGGGTGGCTCAGTTGGTTAAGCGGCTGCCTTCGGCTCAGGTCATGATCCCAGAGTCCTGGGATCGAGTCCCACATCGGACTCCTTGCTCAGCAGGGAGCCTGCTTCTCCTTCTGCCTCTGCCTGCCACTCTGTCTGCCTGTGCTCGTTCGCTCTCTCTCTAATAAATAAATAAAAACTTAGAAAAAAAAATTATAAAAAAATCAGAAACTCAGACATTTCTTTATGTTGTTTTTCTTTCAGATTCTTATCAAAATGAATCTCATTTGAACATTAAGATGTATGACAGATGAATGGATAAAGAAGACGTGGGGTATATATACAATGGAATACTACTCAGCCATCAAACAAAAATTAAATCTTGCCATTTGCAACGTGGATGGAACTAGAGGGTATTACTGCTAAGCAAAGTAAGTCAATCAGAGAAAGACAATTATCAAATGATCTCACTCCTATGTGAATTTAACAAACAAAACAGAAGATCATAGGAAAGAGAGGGGAAAATAATACATGGAGTAACAGGGTGATGGACATTAAGGAGGGCACGTGATGTGATGAGCACTGGGTGTTACAGAAGACCGATGAACCGCTGGCCTGTACCTCTGAAACTAATAATACATTATATGTTAATAATTTGAACTTAACTTTTAAATAGCTTTTTTTTTTTAAAGATTTTATTTATTTATTTGACAGAGAGTGAGATCACAAGTGGCAGAGAGGCAGGCAGAGAGAGAGGAGGAATCAGGCTCCCTGCTGAGCAGAGAGCCCGATGTGGGACTCGATCCCAGGACCCTGAGATCATGACCTGAGCTGAAGGCAGAGGCTTAACCCACTGAGCCACCCAGGTGCCCTGAACTTAACTTTTAAAAAAGATTAAAAGATAATACAAAAAAGAGAAAAAAATAAAGTAAACATTAGGATGTATAGACAATCCATTCTACGCTGTGTTTCTCAGTAAGGAAAGAAAAAGGAAGTCTCCATATAACCCTGAACTTCATAGGGGCGGCAGACATGAGGAAGGACAGAAGCAGTGGCAACAGAAGCTGGAAGTACAGGTGGCTTGTAAGAGTCAGTTCTGGCCACTCCAAATTCCCCACAAGCACATACTCCTTCTCAGCATCCCCTCTCCAGTGGCCCCAACCTGCTCTCCCAGGATGCTGGATTCAAGAAGAAGATAAGATCACAGGACCACCCTTAACAGACGAAGTTTAAAGAAGAGCATGGCTGTTTTATATGGGATCCATATCCAAATAGGGGGCTCTCACCCTGATTTCTTATATAATATCTAAGCTCTTCAACCAGCACCTCATAACTCATGTCTCCTTTAGTTCACTAACCATAACAACTTCTAAAAACTTTTGAAATGTGTATCTGGTGTTTAAGAATGGAGAAAGGAAAGACACTGTATCTAAAATATGCATTTAGCAAGATGTTCTGCCCTCTGTCCCTGACCCCTGACTTTTCGGGAAGAAATCTTTCTCCCCAGTGTCTGCCATCCCAAATTCTGTTACCCCAAAGCGCTGCTGGGGCTGTTAAGAACAGCGAAAAGTCCTTTGTTCAGATAAACCAAGCATATGTGCGTCTTTATCTGCTTAAAATAAATATAAAAACAGGCAGTACTTTAAAAAGATCGCCTGGCCAATCGGTGATAAGAGCAGGAATGATGGCCATGAAACTGTTTCATGTATTGATTTAGTCATTCTCATACACACACCCTACGATGTGCCAGGATAAGTCTATCACGCACATATTTGACCTAAGCCCTAGGAGTAAGTACTAGTCCTATTCCCTTTACCAAATGAAAAGACCTAAACTTTGGAAGCTTCGACAGAGCGTCAGGGCCAGCGAATGGCAGAATCTCCGTCTGCTTAGTTGGAAACCCGAACTCTTTACTCCCACACCATCTGGCTTCTGCAAGCGTTCAGAGCCTTTCTGAAGGGAAAGGAGGTTAAGATTCTAATTTGAATTCATTCTCACTAATACCAGCCAACTACTCGTTAACGACTCATTAATCCTAGTAACTTCAGGTAACCGGCGTGCGTTCCCTCCCGGAAGCACCCAGCCACACT
>ML104354.1:85980-119501 GCA_003697995.1 Taxidea taxus jeffersonii
GCGGCGCGCGAGCTGCAGCCTTGCCGTGTCCCTGCACGCTCGTGGGTGATCCGCTGCTCGCCCCGCACCACCTCGGTGAAGAGGAAACGGACGCCGCCCGTCCTCCACCCAGCCACCGCCCCCACCGTCCCCTCCTCGGTCACCTCTCTCCTCCCAGCCCCCTGTGCCTGCGTCCGTCCATGGTTCGGCTACTCAGAGAGGGAGAGAGCGCCTCGATCCGGACACACTATCCTGTCAGACCCGGGAGACGCCGAGCCCAGCCAGCAGCAGCCAAGGCTACTGACCGGCGAACACGCGACCTTCGCCATCACCAACCACCACGGAGAGATCCACGATGTCCACAGCCCATCAGAGAGACATTTCATGGCCTACCTCTTCTGCCTCGCCTCTTTGCTGTCTCTCTGGAAACAAACGCTCTGCAGTTAAAAAACTGTGTCTGGCCACTGTTTTAAAGGTGCCGATATGAAAAGTCAGGTTAGGGCGATGGTTCCTGGCTGAGGCGACCACTTACCCCCCCATTCGAAGCAGAACCTAGAAGCCATTTTTGATCCCAACCTCTTCTTCACGCTTGCTATGTGATCATCGGTAATCCTGTCACTCAATCTCCAAAACGTCCCAAAACACACCTATCCACTTCCTTCCGTTTCTTCATCGCCTCTTGCCTAAAATCCACCACGAGAGCCTCCCGCAGTCAAACCCCGCCTGCCTCCCTTCTCATCCTCCACAACAGCAACCCAGATCCTGCAGCTTCCCGGGAGACAGCTCTTTCAATGGCTTGCCACTACCTCAGCCCTAGGATCCAGACTCTTCACCCTGTTCCGTAACGTCAGACCCTGCCTTCCCCACGGCACAGCCCTTGTCCCAGTCTTAGCCGGTTCACACTCCCTTCTCTGACTGCTGGAAAACTCCTCCCATGCCATCTTCAAACACTTCCTTCCTTAGTGTTCCAGTTTAAACGTCCCCTCCTCAGAAAGCATTATTCCTCCTCCATTGTTCTGTCATAATAACTTGTACTACAGCACTGTGGTTATTTGATGTTTTCTTTGTGTGTTTACTTATTTATCATTTCTTTTCCCCAAAGTTAGTGCTCCCAAGAGAGGGGAATTAGCCTTGTTCTCTGCTATATTCCAGGACACAGAACACAGAAGTAACATGCAGAAGGTGCTTAATAAATGCTTGCTAGCTTTAGAACAGTGACTTAACAATTGTGTGGAGGTTTAATATACAAGACTACTAAACTTAATACCTATTCATCTTTTTGTTACTGTTTCAATCAAAACAATCTGTCATTGGCAAGCTGGATAATTTACATATATTTAATTACATCTTTATCCATGTTTAAGAATTTATACCTCTGACCTGTTCCAAAAAGAACGCAAAACAGCTCACTATGACACTGCATTTGATTTAAAAGATCAAAACATCTCCATATTGGACATTCTACAAAATACCTGACCGATACTCTTCAAAACCGTCAAGATCCTAAAGAAACATAGGAAGACTGAAAAACTCTCACAGACCAGAGGAGACAAAGGAGACATGACAGTCGAATGCAGTGTGGTACCCTGGATTAAACCCTGGAAGAGGAAAAAGACATTAATGGAAAAACCAGTAAAATCCAAATAAATTTTGGAGTTTGATAGTTCAGAGTAATGTGTTAATATTGGTTTCTTAGTTTTGGCAAATCTATCATGGTAAAGGAAGATGCTTGGGAAACTGGGTGGGGCTATGTGGAAACTCCCTGTACTATCTTTACGACTTTCTTATAAATAGAAAATTATTCCAAAATAAAAAGTTTATTTAAAAAATCAACATCTCCATATAGAAAGAAAGTTAATGCACTCTGACCACATTTTGGCATTTTATTCTGAATAAAGCAGAGTGTAGGCTGTTGACTTACTGCCTTAAACCCATGCAAACACTTAAATATAAAAGCACAGTATTCTTTAATACTTGTCTCCTCGCATTTGTAACCACAAAAGTAATTTTAAAACAACTAGACAGATGTACTTATTGCCTCTAATACCACATTAACTCTACAAGGACGTCTGCAGAAGAAATGCCATTTTTCCCATTTTCTCTAGCAGGGTGCTGCCCTTCCACTTGCCTACCAGGTTAGGAGAATCCTCTGAGTCCTATTAATCCATTCTGCCCATCTGCTTCTCTGAAAGGAGGGGAAATCCAAATTCTGCTTCTCTGAAAGGAGGGAAAACTAATGTTCTTAAGTGTATGGCATCATCAGAGGACACAGTTTTTAACCTGATAATTCAAGTGCAGCCAGTATTTCAAAAAGTCTTTCTAGACGTTATTCTCGAATTTTCTATTAACTGTTTTACAAAGTTATGCCCTATTCATTCACTTGATAAATAATTACATCATCATACAGCAGTCTGAATCATATTGAACTTGGATAGCAAATTCAAAAATATGAAAGCAAATTCCAAAGTAATGGTTCTACACCCAAGAGAGGTTTCACAATTTCATAAACATACCCAAAACCAAGGCACCAAATACTACAATCCACCCATTTTACACACAATTCTATAAATGTGATGCAAAACCATCTTCACGCAAAGCACCTGAAATACCAACACTTATTTATCTTATTCATCGTGTTACTCGAGCTTCCATTACACACACACACACACACACAGGTAAACTGTTCCATTGCTCATGGTAATCTTATTTTATTAGGGGACTATAAAATGGTCAAAATAATGAAGATGTGAACAGGAAGTAACCCATCTGAAAGGCAGAAGTGGAACAGGTGAAAAGGAGATAGCACAGATTAAACCACTTACATGAAAAAAATTAGAGGAAGAGGGGAAATTTGTAATAATTCTTTGGGTATTTTGTGGTTTTACAGTTGTCCTACCCTGGGCCAGTCCCTTCAATATTCTTAGCTGATGTTCCTTACCGATAACATTAAGACAGTAATGCCAATCTACTCACTGATTTCTTTTTTTTCCCCTTAGGATAAACAAAACCTAACAAATGAAACACTTCGGAAATTTTTAATTGGCTACTTTTCAGCCAAAATGAGCTTTTACAAAACTAAAAATTGCAAACTACTAGCAGTATCTGAAAAAAAGAAAAAAAAAGTATAATACTACATTCTGGAACTGGGTAAAGCAGAGAGAAACTCTGCAGCCAGCTAGAAGCTGGCTCTTCTCAGGTAAGCACTTACCTTGGAAACTTGTCGAAGCCACCTTAAATACTCTGTGAATGTATCAAAACAAATGTAGTAAGTCTGGCTTTGGGGTCCAGAGGAGCTAAATGCTAAACAGTGCTGGTGCTTTTTCACTTCTTCTACCTGTAAAAACAAAGAGAGACAAAGAGAGTCAGGAAAGCAGACCATGTACTTAGTTCATGAACCATACCCTGGGCCAGTGAGCCTGCACAGATTTGCATCTTTCCCTACATACGTTCCTCTTAACACTTAAAATGTGTTAAGTTCCTGAGTCTGACTAACCAGTCTGAATTATGAGGAAATAGAAAATGGGGAGTTTTATCTTCTTTAGATTTCCCCACAAGAACGAAATTCTCTTCTTCCTGTTTAAATTGGAACAGACTCCCTTCCTATCTTTCTCTATCGTCACAACAGAGTGCTAAGGTTCTTTCTTCCTTTGGGTGGAGCTGTACTTAATATTTTACTTAAGGATTTTTATTCCAGGTAAGTTTTCTACTTTAAGGGACTTCTCTATTACTCTGAATTACAACCTTTTGGAAAAAGTCTTCAAGCATGTTAAGTAAGTTTTTAGAAATTTAACATGAAATTGAGATTAACATGAAATAGAACTCTACCAAGAGTCCTAATTGGCCCTTCAAGTTCTAATAAGGCAGTGATACAGTCAAATCAAATTTCCACGCCCAGTAAATTCCTCCTAAGGAGGAAAAATCCAGATAATAAAGTAACATGATACTACACAAGCTCCTATGCTTCACTTACAAAAATGATCACAAATCACAAGGGAAGTGTAAAAAATTTTCAAAAAGATGAGTATCACAGACTATGCTCTAGGATCAAAATGCAATTAGAAGTTAGATGTCAATAATTTAAAATCCAAGTATACTTAGAAAACCAGTAACATACTTCTAAACAAGTAAAAAAAAAGAAATTTAGATATTCTTAGAACTAAACCATTAAGAAAGTACTACATATCAAAATTTATGGAATAAATACATAGGGGAAAATTTATAATTTATAAAAATACATAGAGGAAAATTTATAATTTTAAATACTCATATTAGAAAAGAAAGCAGAAAATTGTTTTCATTGATATGTGTCTCAAGAACCTGGGGGGCGGGAGCTGGGTGATGGACACTGGGGAGGGTATGTGCTATGGTGAGTTCTAGAACTGTGTAAGACTGATGAATCAGAGACCTGTACCCCTGTAACAAATAATACATTATATGTTAATTTTTTTAAAAAAGGAAGAAGAAGAAAACAAAAAAAAAAAGAACCTAGGGGGAAAAATACCATACCAAAAACTGAATAAACTCAAAGTAGAACAAAGGTGATAATAAAAAGCAGTAATTAGTGAAATGAAAACCAAATACACAAGCGAGAACATGAACATTAATAAAACACTGGTTCTTTGAAAAGGCTAACAAAATCAAATGTTGACTGATAAAGGTCAATGATATCATGATAATGATACAAACATCATTAATAAAGTAAGAGAGACATGACTACAGATTAAGCAGAGATTTAAAAGAATATTTTAATCAATTCTGCGACAAAATCTTAGGAAAATATATTTTACTAACACTAACTCACAAAAAAACCCCAAAACTAGAAGGCCTACATAGTCCTATAACCATTAAAGAAACTGAGTATTAAAAATTTTTTTCTCAAGAACTATCACACCCATATGGTTTTATAGATGAATCCTACCAAAATTCCATGAAACAGATCTTTCCAAACTTGTGCAAACTCATCCACCAAACAAAAAATGAAGAAAAATACCACAACGTATTTTATAACCATGAACAGATCATCAGAGCAGTAACAGAAAGGAAAATTTTAGGCCAGTCTCAGTTACGAACACTTATCTTGAACAAAATGTTGCATCAGGATCCAGAAATACAGGGGAAAAAAAATACAGACATGTAAAATCCAGAAATACAAAAAAAAACAAAACAAAATTAAAAAAAAAAAACATAACAAAAAAACCATACATCAAGGGGTGCCTGGGTGGCTCACTTAGTTAAGCATCTGCCTTCAGTTCAGGTCATGATCTCTGGGTCCTGGGTTTGAGCCCCAGGTCACGCTCCCTGCTCAGTGGGCAGTCTGCTTCTCCCTCTGCCTCTCCCCCCTGCTTGTGCTCTCTCTCTCAAATAAATAATAGATTTAAATCTATTATTATAACAAAATTTAAATCTTTAAAAAGATTTGACTCTTAATCTTAGGAAACAAACTGAAGGTTGCTGGAGGGGAGCTGAGTGGAGAGGTTGGGATAACCAGGTGATGGACATGGGGAGGGTATGTGTTGTAATGAGCACTGGGTATAATATAAGACTGATGAATCACAGACCCATACCCCTGAAACAAATAAAACATTGTATGTTAATTAATTGAATTTAAATTTTTTTTAAAACTACATATCAAGAACAAACTGGATTTACCTCAGGAAAGGCAAGATGGTTTAACATTATTGGAACTATAAAATCTTTAATCACATTAACAGGTTAAAGAAGAAAACTATATATCATCCCACACAAATAAGAACTTTGTCTTAGCTGACAAAGGGTATCTATCAAACATCTAAGGCAAACTTCAGTGTTAATGATGATATACCACTCTCTTTAAGATCTCTGAGAAGACAAGTATCTACTGTTTCTATGCGATACTATACTAGAGTTCTGGCCATTACAATAAGACAAAAATGTATTAAAGAAGAAAGAAAATTGTCATTATTTAAATATTACATGATTAGCTACATAGTAAACTCCAAACAATCTATAGATATATTAGAATAAATAAAATTTAGCAAGGTGGCTAGATAAAAAAATCAATACTCAAAAGACAACTGCATTTCTATTCACGAAAGAGAAAATACAATTTTTTAAAAATGCCATTTAAACTAATCAATATTAGCAGAAATCAGGCCAGTGATTTCTGGAGGATGGGGGAAAGTGAGAAGAAAACAGTGGGAGGAAAGGGGTACAAAGGAGCACAGGGAAACTTTTGAGGGTGGTATCATTTTCTTCATTGTGGCAATGGCTTATGGGTGTATCTAGCTATCTGTACTGTTATCAAATTACTATCAAAATATGCAGTTTACTGTATGTCAATTGTACCTCAATAAAATTTGGTGAAGATGTAGAGAAACAGGAACACCTGTACACTGATGTGCGTGTAAAAATCATGCATCAACTTTGGAACACAATTTGGTATCATCTTGGAGCATGTGTATATGCCCTACAGCCCTGCACTCCTAAGTATGCATGTAAGAGCAGCATTTCTCAAGGAGGTTATTTATCACAGGATTTCGAATTAAATAGCTCACTGTACGTGGTGCAGCACTAATACCGTCTGTGACATTTTATTCGGAGCCCCTTCCCCATAAATGCCAATAGTTTCCCTTTGCACCAAATATATTAATATTAACCAAACACCATCTACTTTCCACATTTTCCAGACCCTCTGCAATTAAGGTGAAGTCATGTGACTAATTCTGGCCAGTGAGCCATGAGCAGAAGTGACATCTCTTCCCCTGCCTAAGCACAAAAAGAAGGTCGCATGTTCCAAATGTTTTAAGAGAGCGGAGCCTCCATCAGGTTGGGTCCCTGGACAGTTATGTGAAAGAAGAAATCTCCACTAATCCACAGTGGGCACTGAGGGGACTGAGAAAAAAGGTGTTATGTTAACTCACTGACATCTGGGGGGGGGGGATTTGTTACTATAGAATAACTTAGCAGATTTGTTGACTGTTCAATAATTTCACAATCAAAACACTTGCACATATTACCAAATGTCCCTTTTGGGCACAGTAGTTAAGAACTACTGCCCTAGAAAATCTACTTGCATACCAGGAGGCATATCAATATAAGACTATTTAAGCAGCATTATTTATAATGACAAAAAACTAGAAGCAACCCAAATGTCCATCAATAGGAAAATTTAAGAAATTATGAGAATTTGGAACATTTACAGAGGAAAACATTATACAGAAATGAAAAGCAAGCATCATAGAATCTTATTATGAAACAATACTGAGTGGAAAAATTCAATCACAGAAGCCTACAGATAGGGACAATACCATTTTTACTCAGCTCAAAAAGAAGCAAAACATAGTTACACGATTAGACTTATTTCGAAAAAGAAAATGATGAATATAAATTCTAGGACAATGAGTGGGTACCTCTGGGGTCTGGGGAGGCAATGGGACAGACATAAAGAGAACACAGGTAGAAACACCAATACTGATACTGCCATGATTCCTAAACTGAGTAGCAGGTTTACGGTTATTCAACTTATTATGTGTTATAAGTTAGCAAATATTAAGTAAATTATGAAAATATTATATCTAAAAATCGATGTTAACTTCTAAAGGACAAATTAATAACATAATACTTGTACAATGAATAGAAACTTCTCTGTTAAATAATTATTTCCCAATAATTAAATTTTAAGAGCACTTCATTTAACTTCACAGTTGGAACTGGACATTTGAAAATGTAAAATAAATGATCACGCCCCAGTGGTGTGTCAGATTTGACTACCAGCAATTACTGCTAGGTTATGGTCAATCTATCTCACACTTCATTTCTAGCTCTTCTTCATATATATTTAAAAGAAACAAAAACAAAAACCTTCCATTTACTCTTAGTTTTTCCTTTAACAGAATGAAACAGCAGAATGAAAAGAGGAACAGATAAACATTAATGAAAACTCAGATGGGAAAGAGTGAGTTATTTTTCCCTAACTTGGTGAACAGGTTTTAAAAGACTGGTTTTTAACATACTCAATTATTTTTAAAGGCATAGTGCAAAACAGGTTTTACAAGGTCGGTCTGTGAGAAAAGGAAGCTGTTACAATTTATTCAATGGTAGAAGTCCATCCAATAATAGGCCTGGGAAACAAGTTTCTAGCTCTGAATGAAAATGCTAATTATAACTCGATCTTCTGACCTTATCTGAACATTCCATTGCTTTCCTGTCTCTGCTTCTCTGAGCACAATAATCTTTCTGACCATCTCCTTCATATGTCAAGAGATTTTTCACCCTTCAAGTTTTACTGTAATTGCTAGCTCCTTCATCACAAAATTCCCTGATTCCCCACAAGAAAATGTAATCTCGCCTTCCATTCATCTCCTGCACTACTTTTCTGCCTCTCTCTTAGAACAGATATTGTGCCCATCCTTCATCTCTGGAGAGTAAATTATAAGCAATTCAAAGGCAGGAATGATGACTTACCCACCTTGGTATTTCTGGGACACCAAGCAAAGTGGCTTCCCCACAGAAATTATTTAATAAATAGTTGTATTAAATGTGCCTAAGCAAATGCCTAACATCTTAGAGAAGATGGAAACAGACTGTTGACCTAACAGGGCATCAAACATTAAGCATGTATTTTTAATGATGACCTGTGGGAGTAATAATGATGACTAATTTTTCAGAATTCAATCCAGAGAACAAAATCTTCAGTAATAAGATGCCACCAGTTCTTCAGTGTTCAGACCAAAGTTAAGTAATGGTTTCAAAAGAGATGACTGAAATAGATCTAAATATACCTGGCAGCCCAGCCAAAATCTTTTAAAAATGATCCAGTACTAGTCTTTTTAGGGTTAGAATGCATAATAGCAGAGGCGTGGATGGGCAACTGACATGGGCTATTTACACAAGGAAAGACTAATTTAAACTATGAATGAAGAATGAATTTGCTACAAAGCAGGTGAATAACAAAGCCATTTACCACTGCACACATCTGATTTTTACCTTATTCATTTCTAATCCCTGGAACCAGAAGATGAAACATTGGTCAATTTTAAAAAGTTCACTTTAACAAAAGTTGGTTTTTGGTTTTTTTTTAACCCCTCTATTTATATCCTCCATGTTCTGCCTTCTTTCCCATGCCCATTCAGGAAGAAAAATGGTAAAGAAAATATTTGCTTAATTTGTCCCCAATTTTCAAAAACCCTTTTCTTCATCCAAATTTGCCTTCCCATTTATTAAAAGACTTTCGTATCATTTAAAAATCGGGAAGTACTAACATATAATTATGGTAATGATACTCCCACCAACACTTGGGTATTAATAAATCGATTTGGCAAAAAAAAACAATGTAAGATTTTCCCAAGCAATCTGGTTCTTTCTATTTTATAAATGATAGGAATAAAATAATTATCATGCCCAAAGAAAAGCAGCTAGTAGTGCTGGAAATATCTATCAGCTATATCACAACTTTTCTCTGAAACAAGTTAACTTTTCAGGTTCAAAAATTATGACTGGCTAAACTGATCAGCTAAAAAATGTTAATTTGGGGGCACCTGGGTGGCTCAGGTCAGTTTAGCGTCTGCCTTTGGCTCAGGTCATGATCTCAGTGTCCTAGGACCCAGCCTTGCATCGTCGTCGGGCTCCAGGCTCAGCAGGGAGTCTGTTTCTCCCTCTCCCTCTGCCCCTCCCGCTGTTCATGTTCTCTCTACCTCTCTCAAATCGATAAAATCCTTAAAAACAAAAAAGTGCTAACTTCACTGGTCTCTGCACAAAGAGAAACAGGTATGCCGAAGCTGGATCAAAGATTTGTGCAAGAGGGAGTCTAACCTTTGGTCCGCCTGCTTGGATGGCCCTAAACCCATGGACTCCAGGGTCATGACACTGTACCACACAGTACGTACTCAAGCTATCAACAGATGTCTACTCGTAAAGAATAATTCATCACCCACAGCCTAAAACATAATACTGAATTGTAGTTGCTCTGGTTTCCGGCCTGTCGTGGACCGGCAGAGCGAGGATCGCCGGGGCCTCCCGTGGGCCAGCGGCACTGCCGTCCACCACCACCCGCCAATGCCCAGGGCAGAGCGCGACAGGAACTGAAGCGGACCACAGATGAGTGCAAACCACGGACCCCGCGTTACAGAAATGGCTCAAAGTAAGCTCAATGACACTGGGACACCTGTTAGCGTTTTGTTTTAAACTTACTTTTCCACCGATTAGTGGCAGAACGTGCATCTTTCCGGTCAGGCTGTCTTTCACAGATGACACTATGAGGCAGGTGCCACACAGGATGACCTGGCGTCTGGTCCAGCGGTTCACTGGCAACTGCATTTTGCCTTTACGGACATTATACATTCCTGAGAGCTGAATCCGCTCAGAGCTACCAGAGCTGTGAGGTTTTCCTGAAACAAATACAAGCAAACATTTTAGTCCAAAGAACTGGGTGTTTCAAATTAATTAATTAGTTAACTCATTAATTAATTTAAAGATTTTATTTATTTATTTGACAGAGAGAGACACAGCTACAGAGGGAACACAGCAGAGGGAGTGGGAGAGGGAGAAGCAGCCCCCCATGGAGCAGAGAGCCCGACGTGGGGCTCCATCCCAGGACCCAGGGATCATGACCCAAGCCGAAGGCAGCCGCTTAACAACTGAGCCACCCAGGTACCCCGAATTTATTTTTAAGACTTTATTTATTTATTTGACAGAGAAGGAGAGAGAGAGTAGCAGAGGGAGAAGGAGAAGCGGACTCCCCGCTGGGCAGAGAGCCCCACGAGGGACTCAATCCCAGAACCCCAAGATCATGAGCTGAGCCAAAGGCAGACACTTAACTGACTGAGCCTACCTAGGCACCCTAGAATTGGGCTTTTCTTCAACTCACTGGCATACCAGATAAACTACCAGAGCAATGGAGAATAATTATTGGGCAACAATCTAATTTACAACTGAGAGACTGAAATCCACAATAATATAATTATGGTTAAGAACTACCACATCTACTCCACAGACACAGTTTAATTTCAGGTGAAGAAATTTTTTTTCCATTTTAAGTCCTCTGTTATCACCCAAGTTTTATGTCCTTCTATAGCCTTCACATTTTTTTTTACATTTAAAAAAGGGATGACTTCAAGATTTTTTAAATGGCTAGAGCTAAGTACACTAAGAAGAAAATATTACAGACTAAGATAGGAAAATAACATTCAAGCTCTAGCGTTTAATGAAACTTATCAGGTTTTTTGTTGTTGTTGTTGTTGTTTTAAGATTTATTTATTTATTTATTTATTTGACAGAGAGAGAGAGAGAGAGAGAGCACAAGGAGGCAGAGCAACAGGCAGAGGGAGAGGGAGAGGGAGAAGCAGGCTTTCCACTGAGCAGGGAGCCTGATGTGGGGCTCGATCCCAGGACCCTGGGATCATGACCTGAGCTGAAGGCAGACGCTTAACCGACTGAGCCACCCAGGCACCCTCTGAAACTTATCACTTTTAATGGAATTAACTTCTGATATTCTTCTTCTTACAGTTATGCAATATACTTTTACTAACAAGGAGGCAAAAAAATAAATAATTTTCCTAATAAGAAAATGCTCCTCCAGTCCTCAAAGATACACTTAACATCAATCTAGGAAGGATGGTACGTGGTCACGCATGTGATTCATGGAGGGAACACAGAGGCAGAGAGAGAGGCACTGAGACTCGGAGACAAGGAGGGCGCTGAGAAAGACTTTAAGAGTCTTCATTTCCAAGACGGAGATGAATCTGGCAGACTGACATTTAGACAAGTCCTATCAACTGGATGGGAGAACCACTGTGATTCGTGTATGACAGCGTCATAAACAAGGAGCAACACAGTCCCAGTTGTAGACGCTGAATGCATAATAGCAAAGAATACTGAAACTCACACTCACAAATAAACTAATGAGAGGGCGCCTGGGTGGCTCAGTGGGTTAAGCCGCTGCCTTCGGCTCAGGCCATGATCTCAGGGTGCTGGGATCGAGTCCTGCATCGGGCTCTCTGCTCGGCAGGGAGCCTGCTTCCCTCCCTCTCTCTCTCTCTCTCTCTCTCTCTGCCTGCCTCTGCCTACTTGTGATCTCTCTCTGTCAAATAAATAAATAAAATCTTAAAAAAAAAAAACAAACTAATGAGAGACACGTGTCCTTGAACAGGACCCAAACCAGAAGGGTTGTATTTATTTGGAAATTTGTCTAGATGCCAAAGGCTAACAGAAGAAACATATTCAAGGGAAATTGTATTCTTATGAATATTAAAAATTCATGTAAATACCAAGTAGTTTTGGTAGATGTCTAATACCTATTAGAAAAGGAAACAGGAAGAGCAGCGGCACCAAAAATAGATCTCAAAAGATCCAGAGCGTTGGAACCCTCCCAATACATACCTTTGGGCAGAAAGAACAAAACCAGCAGGTTTGAATTTCACTTCCTCTTTCTCCCAGTATATCAAATGTTTTATAAAAAAGATTCTGCACACTACAGAATTTTGTTGGGGCTGGGCCAGAAGGAAGTGTAACAGTGGTTCAGCTACTTCAACTTAGTGCCCAGCAAACAATGAAACACAGCTAACACCCTCCTCAAGGGAGCTGAGAACCCCACTGACTAGTTCCGACACCAGATTCTAATGCCCCACCAAGAGGCAGGAAGCCCAGGAGACTTCAGATCAGACAGGACTTGCCAAAGGCTGCCAGTGATGAGGATCAGAGCACAGTCACTCGTCTGTCCTCTTCCATACAAGTTCATTTACCAAGAGAGAAAAATGCTCAGACTCCCAGTCTAAGAGCTCCTTTCTAAATGATCCTCTTCTTGTAGGGAAGAAGGTAAGTGTAAGACTACCGCTTTCGAAAATCCAATTTCCACAAACGTAAGAAACTAACATACACTAATGAGGAATCTAAATATGCAGGTGCATGCCTGTGTACACAAGCATACACACACACACACACACTTACATACACACTAATGAATGCAAACAAGGAAACATTTTATTTAGCCACATCCAAGAGTGGCTTCAAAGACACCTGTTAACCTGTCACATTTATGGAGATCTGTGGGTAACCACAGACTGAACAAAAAGACAACAGGGGTACATAAAGATAGCCCTTCAATTCCCCAGCGCCACAAAAATCCTAGAGAAAGCCCCAGAACAAATCACCAGATAGAGTGGACTATATGTCCCAGAAAAGACAAATATATTGAAGAGTATGGAGACATCAACAGAGACAGGCTTTTTATTCTTTCATTAGAAAAATTCCCAAAGGGCCTGAATAGTCCTGGAGCCTAATGGTGAGCTCAGTCTCTCCTTGGAAAGCCCTAAACATCCCAGTCTGAATCATCCCCCTCCTCATCTGGTCCTGAGAGAATTTCAGTATCCTTGTGGTCTGCTCCCCCCCGTGGGTGTTCCAGATCAGAGCCATCCTCAGGACCTGCTGTGTACAAACAGGGCTCTGGGGAGTACGGAGATGAACACTCACTACATACCTGGGCAACCACCCAGATGCAGCCTCCTTTGCCTCAAACCTCCTTATTTTATGACATAGGAATGATCTTAATCTCTCCCTGCCATTCTCAAACTTCTCAATTCAGAGGAATTCCAAATGTCCTATGCCTTAATAAATATTGACAACACCAAGTAACCAATGACTACCAGTTCAAAGTTGGATCAACTGTTAAGACTTTTATTTTAGAAATGTTAAGCTAATTTCCTACAGGTTTAAGGCAAGTCTTATACCATCCGAAGGGAAAGACAGACAGCAAAAGCAAGTATGTCAAGCTGAGACAGAGACTGACCACAGCAGAGCGACTGAAGTCTCCTTCATCAGCAGGGAATTTTACTAAATAAATGATTAGAAGTATTTATTTATTCAAGGGAAACTACTGTCTATCCTGCTACAATACTGTGATTCATTAATACCAATTAGCTCATGTGATTGTAGGGAAACAGTGTTGTTGGTTCAGAAAGATTTAGTCTAGAATTAAAACTTTCAATAGCAAAGGAAAAAGTCCACAGCAAATACATCGTTTCAGTGCCCACAAGCCAGCATTTCAGTTTTGTTACTGTGCAGCTTTAATATTCCTTAAAACTAAAACTCAACTTCCAGCCACATTGGGATGCCCATGTGGGCCACCTGGGTTATCTCCCGAGTCCCCATTGTTACTTCTGTTAGTATTCTGGTTATAAAGATGCATGGACTTATAGTCCTGCCCCCTTCCAACTGCATTTTCTCATAAACCCTTTTATTTTTATTTTACAATTTTGGAGAACATGAGAATTTTTAGGAATATATATAAAGTAGCAGTAACACCTGTTTTAACTATAATACCATTTAAACAACAAAGAAATAAGCGCAAATTCAGTTGTTGCCAATCACGTGTCTTTGCTAAATATATAACCATGTCTATCATTGCAGAAGTTTAAAAATATGTCCATAAAATTCTTTTAAATTCTTTCCCTCAAAAGGCAGAGCCTAATCCCACTCCTCTTGCATGTGGCTCACGTCTAACAAACAGAATATGGGTGCAAGTGAAGCAACTTCTGAAGGTCATCAAGGGCAGAGAGCTTCCTCCTTGCTCTCTCTGGGATCACTCCCTCTGGGGAAACCAGCCGCCGCGTCATGAGGACACTCTGGAGACCCTATGTAAAGGCCAACTAGGTGAGGCACTGAAATTTCCTGCCAACAGCCGTCGAGCAATTGGGGTCTCTTTTCATCAGCCACTTGATGGAGCCATACTGGAAGCAGATCCTCCAGCCCTGGTCAGGCCAGGAGAACCACTACCCCTAAGACATACTGACTGCTCACCTCAGGATCTCAGGATACCTGAGCCAGAAGCACTCAGCTAAGCCACTCCACTCCTGAACTCCTGATTCAGAGAATGAGGAAGTAATAAATGTGTGGTGTTTTAAGCCATTAAGTTGCGGGACAATAACTAATACAACTTTATGAAGTTGGTTTCACTTAGTTCTATTTACCTGAACATAGTATTACTTAAATAACCCCCATTTCCCTAAAATCACCTACACATTTACAGAACTTTGTATAAACTAGTGAGGGTCTACTGTCTACTAACCAGAAATAGTAAAATAATAATAATAATAATAACAAGAATAAGAATAGTAAATTAAGCAGTCCCAATTTCCAAAACTTTAGAGAATGAAATTATTCATGATGATAGGGCACCAAAAACTAAGGAATTCTGATCACTGCATAAAAGTTGCTGGGAGAATTTACCATGTCCCCGGAGCTGAAAATGGTCAGGAATGAGTGAAAACAGTCAACCCTCACCCCCACCTCTCTACTTTAGAGCTCAGACTGATAAAACTCTAAAGCATGTTTCTTATTGCATATAAATCCTTAAATCCTTCTGGACTACCTTCAGTGACAGAAAGACTGAATTAAATTACTTGCCTACGGTCACTCCAAGAGCCGGCAGAAGGACTTAAACCACCCCATAGCAAGGTCTAGAGCCTGAGCACTGAACAGGCACCTGGGAATTTTGTCTCACAGCTGAGAGGCTAAACAAGCTCAGCAAGCCGTGCTGGCAGGAGCTTCGAAGCAGATTTGAGACGAGCTGTTTCTCACTAATGGAAATGACAACCAGCTGCTAAATAGATTTGGGGAGGGTTAATTAATGTATCAGATCAAAATATATAAAGTCAACTGCCCAGTAAATCTTGCTTCTTGCTGACAGCCATTCAGTCTGATTGGGTTTATTGGTATCCCCAAAATTACGGTAGACCCTTTTCCCTGAGAAATGTCATGCCTTAAACCTTTCCCTAATCTCTAAATTCTTGAATACCACTGGAGCTTATAATTTCCCTCATAATATTAAATAAAAGGGACCTGGAAAATGTGAGCTAGCACTTCATATTCTTACAGATTCTGTAAACACAGGGCCCAAATAATTTTTTTAAAAATCCACCGAAGCAAACTCTAATATAAACGATAATAAAGTTAGCCAGGAACTTAAAAAATTCGAGAAGTCGAGTAAGGAAGAGGATTACCATGACTGCACACTGTATATAATATATAACAAACTATAATAAGTTAAAATGCTAAAAAGAAATGCCAAATGAAGACAAGTCACAGCAGAGGGCTTCTAACCAGCCTGCACCAAAATCGCCTGGAAGGCTTTCTCAAGGTCGAGTGCAGGGCTCCACTACCCAGAATTTCCGATTCAATAGTTCTGGGTGAGACCTAGGGATTCTGCTGATGCTGCAGGTCTGAGGACCACCTGAGACTCACTAAGCTACAGCCTGAGGTTAACAACATCTTTTCAACCTGGTGATCATCAGCATTTGGTTGCTAACCCTTAACCAAAGAAGCAACTGCATCAAGTTGGGGAAAGGATGAGAAAGGACAATTAGAAATGAACTAGAAGAGGAGGTTCTGCTTTTAGACCCGCCTTGTCCCTCATTCTTTCCCTCACCTCCTGTCCTGACAAGGAACCTGATTCATCTCTCAGGCATCTTTAGGTTTCCCTCCATCCCATCATCAAAATTACCCCTTAGTTGTCTGAACACCTAGTGCTCACGTTCATGTCTCTTCTTGGGATGTATATTTAGAGAAGGTATTTTCAAAGGTGGGTTTCTTGCATTCAGAGACCATAACCCTTCGCTGATTTATGAGTTCCTTCAGCTGAGTTCCAAGAGCGATCCATGGCTAGCTGGTGTGGCCTCCCCTTAACAATTTCACATTTGGCAAAGAAAATACATTTGAGAGATTTCATCCAATCAACCTTCACCCGTCAGTTTGATGTCTTTGCCATCTGTTACTTCCAAAATGGCAGTTTCGTCATTCCGTGCATAACCAGACCATACCTTAAGAGCCTTTTCAACGTTCTCCTGAGTTTTTCTTTCTCATTGGATGAGCAATTTTTTCCTTGGCTAGAAAAATCACTGTAACCGTTTCGCTAACTTTTGATTGTCATTTCCATTACAGCGCATGGCAGACTTGTTCGGGTCCACAGGTCAGGCTTCTGCCACATTTAACAATCTGAAATTACTTAACAACTTCTATTCTGTGGCTAAAAACCATCCCTTTCGTAGACTGAAGAAAAATTTTCATCACCTGCTTTCCCAGCTGGCTTTATTTTTGTCCTACTTCTCCACAAAGGATAATGTCATAAGGCAACAGCATTAAGGCATAAAACACCATGAATGAAGAGAAACAGCTGAACTTCTCAAAACAATGAAGCCAGGCAGCAGGCCTCATGGTATGTTTGATTCAAATGTAGGCCTCACAGAAATTACAAATGACTGTCATGAGGCTCGGGAGGCCTTGGGAGGACTAAATCTTAAATCTGAAAACGCCTAAGGTCCAAAATACTCATAACGGCTCTCAAAGGGTAAACATACTCACTACCTCCTTTGGATAAAAATTGTGACTTGTGTCAGAGGTGAAGCATACTGCTGTGGGCGTGGAGATCAGGCTGACAAGGGCAGACAGCACCACAGCTCCAGCTGAGTCAAAAGCACCAAGGGATGCTTTTATTAAAAGGAGGGTTGCGAAGTTCCAATGCGGTATGCACACATTGATGAATAAATGCTAAAATAAAAATTCTAAAATCAAGAATCCAAACCACTACTCCTCTCTCCTGCTGATAAAAGAGACCTGGGACGTTTCAGTTTCGTTTGCTGTGAAAAACAGAATTTAGCCAAGACGACTTGACAAGGTTACAAAGGGCAATGTCCACACAATCCTATGAAAACACAATGTGATTCAAAATGCTTTTCTACCTCCTCCTGGGAGGTGGGGTCTGGGTTGATGCCCCACTTTATAACACATACCAATAATGTTTAAATTTTATAATATAAACAGATTCTAAGAGCAAAACAATCTCCTAATTCCTCTCTACTGCATTCGATAATACTTAACCACCTACCTTTTTCCCTTCAAGGCTGATTAAAAATGTTACTCTAGATTCAGATGTTCTAAAACTGACCTTGGAAACTATCTTATACCAATGCAATGTTCTGAAACTCACCCATTCCAAGCAGCTGACCATACCTCAACTTACCAGGAATCTCAAAAAACAAACAAAGAAACAAACCAACAACAACAACAACAAATAAAACAATTATAAAAACCTCCCACAATTAGCCCATTTATATGATTTACCTAGGTAGCTATAGGAAACGTGAGGAGCTTTATTTTAAGCCTTCTCAGAATAAAACAGAAAATGTACAAGGTTCTCAAATTATTTTCTATTACTATTTTAAATACATCCTAATCCTCAGAAGTTTGGAAAAGTAGTAAAAAGACAATAAACATAATCCTAATTTCTTAGTAGCAGTATAAAGGCTTTAAATTTTTTTCAATTTTTTTATTTGCAAATCATTTACATACTTGTAATCATAACACACACATCATCTTATATCTGCTTTAGCCTCTTCAAATTGTATCATACAGGCTTTTCAAGGTTGTCAGTCTTTGCATCTTAAAGACTTGCAAGATACTCCATAATCATGTGTTTACTCATTTCATTATTAAGGATTATTTCCAAATTTTCACTGTATGAACTGCTAAATCCAGGTGCATGATTTTTTTTTTTTTTTTTGCGACTCCCAATCTCTCTTTAATATAACCAGTTCTTTCTAGGCAGCAACTCTAAATCAGTAAAAATAAGCAAAACGAGCAAGAATAAGCATGCTTCCACTACTGAATATTTTCACCAAAGGAATGAGTGATCTTTGCAGACATCCTAAGAACATGTGAAAAGACAAAACAAAAGAGCTCACTAAGTCATGTCATTAATAAAAATGAATCCATACTATGGATTTGGAAATTAGGTTTCAGATTGCGGATACCAGCGGATGTGTTCGAAAAAGACATGGGAAGTCTCTACTTTTTAAAGAACGATTAAAAAATAGACTAAAACAGCAAAAGAAAGGGGGGAAAAATGCCCATAATTTTTCTGATGAAAACTTCTATACTTGTACGTAGACAAACAACATTCTGATTTTATCCAGCACTCCATCCTGTTCTTCCTCTCTGTTCCCACCCACCTACCCCCTGCCCCACCCCTCCTCGGCGTAAGTCACTAGCCGGTTATAACTATAAGGAGCAGCAAAACACTTAGCAATGGATAAAAAACATTTCCAAGCAACCAGAATGAAAAAGTAGTTGTAATTGACTGTCATGGATTTTACAGCGCTTGTTATCATAACAGCGTATTTAATACATCTTCAGATCTAAGGTACTGACTTAATTCCTTGGTGACCAAATCATTTATTCACAAGTCTT
Source organism: Taxidea taxus jeffersonii (assembly GCA_003697995.1). NCBI lineage: Eukaryota > Metazoa > Chordata > Mammalia > Carnivora > Mustelidae > Taxidea > Taxidea taxus. The sequence goes on from ML104354.1 coordinate 105,172, forward strand.
CTGATCTTCAGAGGGTTCTAGAACCCTAGCTCCAGTCTTCCTGGGCCTTCAAGTTCCTCCAACCCCATCCTGTACCTTGTAAATTCCAGAGCAGGCCAAATACACAACCTGCCAGCTGTGACTCTTTCCTGTGTCCAAGTCCAAAACTAGCACAACATCTGGAACACACTAAGTGCTCAACAAGTACCTGTTACATCAGGGAATACACTCCTATGTTCAGGCCAAGGGACACAACCAGTTCTTAACATATACAGCTCAAGTTACAAAAATCATACAACCTATAGCAACATATTTGGGGGAAAAAAGACAGGATAGAAGAGAAAATAGGTGGCTCAAAACAAACCTAGTTTCTAACAGCTTTTGGTTTCTACTACAAAACATTTGCCTAGAATTATCAGCCAATATTTCGAATTTCTTTTCTAGAAACATTAAGGGAATTCTTTTAAGTAAAGGATGGGGGATATTATCAATCGACAACTTAAAAATCATTCAACTGAATTACAGTATGTATAGAGCTTGACGAAAATGTAAACTAGAGGGCAAAATCCTTCTCCAAAACTTGCTGAAAATAAGAAAGGAGTATTTGCTAGCTCATTCTTCAGACTATAATAAAGTGACCAGAAGAACAAAAACTCTTGAGGAACGTGGATTTCCAGATACTGCGGAACCTTATTATCAGAAATTCAAGGGGCACGGGCACGTGGCTAGCTCAGTAGGGAGAGTGCGGGACTTTCGACTGCCAGGTTGCGAGTTTGAGCCCCACGTTGGGCGTAGAGATTACTAACAAAAAAATTAACTTAAAAAAAATTTTTAAAGCCAGTTCTTCATTCCATTGTCACTTATAGAAGCAATATGTTATACTATAGTGGAACATAATTCCAGGTCATGCTTTTCAAATCTAAACTATCAAAGAGAAGCTTTAATTTTAATAGAGCAACAAATTACAAAATGTCATTATTCAAAAAAATACAGGGGAGTCTGGGATGACTTAGAACACACACTGAAAAATCTAAATCCCACCTCCAAATTAATAACATAAGAGCTTCATGGCTACAAAATACAGTAAAATGATTTTTAAAATATGAATGCACCAACACATGATTTTGAGTACAGTGATGGCACATTTACATATGCTATTTTGGTGGAGCCTGGCTAGATGTTTAATAATCCCACTTCGTCTTCCCGGATGGGCACAGTAACTGCACTTGTCATCCACTCATGGGGTCCTGCTGGACTCTTGTAACTAGTCCTGGCCAAGAACACGTGGGCAGAAATACATAAGCCACATAAGATCTACAGGGTAGATCTGCCCGTGCCGCTCATCCTCTTCCACAGGCTCCTCCACACTGACCCGCTGAATGAAGACTGTCCAGGAGAACGCTCAGGATGCTCAAGGGGACAGTGAGCCTCCAGAGGGAAGGCACGTAGGTTCCTGAGTCACTTGGAATAGAGCTGCCTGACCAGAAACATCAGCAATGGACTTGATCATGAGAACAGAAGGAACCTGCATTATGTTAAAGTGTAAGGCCAGTGTGGCTTGGTGGGTTGTTGCAGCAGCTAAAACTTCTCTAGCAGTTATATTCCCGTCAAAATTTCACCCTAACGAGAACTGCAATAAAGTGCTATCCTATCACATGAGAGAACTCCTACAACTGGGGACACCAAAATCCATAAGCAGGGTGCCAAGTCCCGCACCCTTCCTATGACATCCAAGGGAGACAGGGACTCCTGGGACTGACTGGGCTACCTGTCACAAGGGAGGGGCAGAGGTCAGTGATGCTGGCACACTTCTTACAGATGCCATCCATAATGGCAGCCAATTCTCCCCAAGTGGGACTCCGAGCAGCAGCTTCAACAGCAGGGACAGTGGCTCTGAAAGCAGCAACGACCCATCTTTATTGAAAATTACTCCTGGAAACCTTAACTGTTTGTATTAGTCATGGACCTCTGTGCCTAAGTCTACCACAACAAACTACCACGAACTGGGTAGCTTAAAACAACAGACACAGCTGTGGAGCCTACAAGTCTGAAGTCAGGTGTCCATGGAGCTGGCTCCTTCGGAGGGCTCTAAGGGAGAGGCTGTCTCAGGCCTGTCTCGTCACTTCTGGTGGTCACAGGCAATCCTTTGACATTCTCTGCCTCGTGGCAACGCAATCTCAGGCTTTGCCTCCATCTTCCTATCGCCTTCTTTGCGTGTAGCTCTGTGTATCCTTCCTCTCCTCTTCTTATAAGGACACCAGTCATTGGATTTAGGGCCAACTTTAATCTAGTATGACCTCATCCTAACTTACTGTATCTGCAACACCGAAGTCACATTCTGAGGCTCTGCATGGGCATGAATTTGGGGAGGACACCTACTACACTACTGATCTAATCAGGTCTAATTCTCTTTGGTTTTACAATTCTTTTTCCGACTTTGAGCATTAAATATTTATACGACCACCTTTGTTTAGTACTGCCATAGTGTATTTACTATACAGTGCAGCAAGTATATTATTAAGTTTATAATAAAACTTAATTAGGAAGTATCACCTAAGATCAAGCAATTCTTGTTAGCTGAGCTCTAAAAAGATTGCTAGGTACAATATGGCATTTTGACCTTTAAATGCTAAAGGCCACAATGCCCCAGCAGATAAAAGTATCAAACCTCTAAGCACTGGGTCTGGAAACCCCAATCATTAAAGATACACAAAGCAGTCCACTTTTTTTGTCCACAGTATTGCAGTAGCTTGGCTGAAGACCAGTAATCGGACCATGAGCAGACCGTGCCAGGGCCCACACTTCATCTCCCTCTGTGTCAAACAAACTTCTTTCAAAGTTAAACAAACCTCATTGTTTATTTAACTGTCCTCAAGAGAAGCTCTTAGCACTAGAAGATGACTTAAAAACCATGAAGATTAACCCTGCAGACTATCAAAGTCTTACATATTTTTTCAACAATTTTACATACTTTTGGTACCTACTAATGACTCCGAATGACGACAGCATCCATCAATTAAATAAACCAACTGGATGGTGAACTGAAATGCCAACACACGTACAAACAACGTGCACATTAGTTATAAAACCCTGACCAGAACAAACTTATTGAGCATACACACTAATTTAACCAACATCCAGGGAAAAAAATATCATCAGAAATCGTATGCCTAACATTCAATTATTTATAAGATGGGCTAAGAAATGCCAATAAAATTTTTAACCACTTAAATGTATTCAAGGATATCCACTATACATCATTCTATCTTAGACTAGCAACCATATCTATGTAAAAGGAGAAAAATCATTCTCAATTTCCCTCTCTCCCTCATTATCTTCAATTCCTATCAGCTCTATCCCCCAAACATATCCCAAATCCAAAAGCTGTCATCTTTTGCTGACTGAACAACAAATTCTCAAATTCTCCTTTGTTCCCATATTCTAAGTCACTGCGGCAGCCATCCATAAACCCTGCTGTGGGTTGAACTGCATTTCCCAAAAAGACACGGTCAAGTCCTAACCCCCAGTCCCTGTGAATGCAACCTGATATAGACAAAGTGTCTTTGCAGATGCAATCAAGTTAACATAAGGTCATATTGGATTAGGGTAGCTCTGATCCAATGACCAGTGTCCTTAGAAGAGGAAACTTTGGACACAGTCATAGGAAGGGAAAAGGGGTGTGTGACAATGGAGGTAGAGACCGGAGTGATACAGTTGCAAAGCCAGAGAACACCAGGCATTGTCAGCAACCCCAGAAGCTAGGAAAGACAAGGAAGAAACTTTTCCTAGAGCCTTCTACCCTCCAGAACTGCGAAACAAACTTGTCATCTGAAGTCACCCAGTCTGTGGTAATTTGTTATAGCAGCCCCAGAAAACAGGTGTCAGCAGGGCTGCACTCCCTCCAGAGGTTGTGAGGGAGAATTTGTTCCTCGCCTCTTCCAGCTTCTGGAGCTGTCAGCGTTCGTTGGCTTGCAGCCACGTCACTCCTGTCTGTCTGCAACTTCACTGTCTTCTCTGTGTGTGACTCAAATCTCCCTCTGCTCTCTCTTATAGAAAAGACTTGTGATTGGATTTGGGGCCCTCCTGGATAATCCAGGATAATCATCCCACCTCAAGATCCTCACATAATCACATGAGCAAAGACCCTTTCTCCAAATAAGGTTAACCTTCACAAAATCTGGGGATTAGGATGTGGCCATGTTTGGGAGCCATTACCACCTAACCATAGGAGGCATGGGAAACTGAGGAATTTGTCACGCAAGTGAACATGCCTTTGTAGAGAGGAGAGAGGAGGGAAACAGAGGACAGAGAAAGAAATGAGGGAAGGTGAGACGGAGAGGAACTATGTTACGAAGAACTTCTCCATGGGTATCGTCATCTCTACCAGGTAAGAGCCTTCATACCTTTCAACTTGCAATTCAAATGATGAGTCCTAAGCAAAGCCTTCCCTGATCCCCACTTCCGAGAGGCACAGTGCCCCAGACCACTCTATTCATATCTCTGCCCTAACCTTCTCCACCTTCCCCTCCACCCTCAATTTCTAGACTATAAACTCTTGGAAGGCAGCAGCCATGTCTTACTCATCTTTCAAGCTTCTGTAACTGTCACAGTAGGAGAAGTAGGAAGAGGACATAAAGCTAACGTTAGTTATTAGTTCATATAAGTTGTCTCATTTTATACAAAAAGAAAAGAAGCTCTCAAAACCTGTAGTGAAAATGGTGATTCCTGCCAGCTTTACCATTACAGCTCAGCAGAGGCAAAAAAAAAAAAAAAAAAAAAAAAGGGAGGGGGGAGTCTAGTTGGTTTCTGTAAAATGTGTAAGTCCCCTGAGTTCCCATCAATACCATCTGGTACCATATGCCTTTGCAAGATAAATCTGCAAAGACAGCACAGCAAGCAGCTCTCTCAGGAGAGCAAGCCAAGGTCATGCTTTCACCAGAACCTGGCCCAATGGCACGGGAACAGGCCAAGAGGCCCAATAACCTAGACATTTCATCTAACCAGCACATCCTGGATTTTGTGCTATTGCCTGAAAAACTGTTCCTTTATTTATGCTGATTCTGTCCAATCTTTCACCTACAAAAAAATATACAGCCTCTGACTCCACTGTCAAATATACAAGTGAAGGGGCGCCTGGGTGGCTCAGTGGGTTAAGCCTCTGCCTTCGGCTCAGGTCATGATCCCAGGGTCCTGGGATCGAGCTGCACGTTGGGCTCTCTGCTCAGCGGGGAGCCTGCTTCCTCCTCTCCCTCTCTGCCTGTCTCTCTGACTATTTGTGATCTCTGTCTGTCAAATAAATAAATAAATAAAATCTTTAAAAAAAAAATATATATATATATACATATACAAGTGAAACTCAACCCAAACCAAAATGCCGTGGTATTGCTTTTTGGTGTCTCCCATGGATTTAAAAAGGGAAAAACCTCCTAATTTAGGATATGGAATAGAGTTCTCTCAGTTTTAAATAAAGTCTAATGATAAATACGTTAATATTACTCTAAATAAAATGCTAACATTGAAGTCTGAAATGAGAATTAAGGTCAGATTGGACTGAGAGTTAGGAAACCTGAATCCTAGACCTGGCTTTGCCGCTAACTAGCTCTAGGGCTTCAGATAAGTCATTTTACTTCTCTAGGCCTTTACCTCTCCCACAGGCAGAAAGTGGGGAAATCAGATTAGATCACTGGTTAAGAAACTCTGGGACCGCCTGGGTGGTTCAGTGGGTTAAAGCCTCTGCCTTCAGCTCAGGTCATGATCCTACCGTCCTGGGATCGAGCCCCGCATCAGGCTCTCTGCTCGGCAGGGAGCCTGCTTCCCCCTCTCTGCCTACTTGTGATCTCTGTCAAATAAATAAAATCTTTTTTTTTTTTAAATAAATAAACTCTGTCCTCAGTGGTCTTAAGTCCCATCTTTCTCCCAATCCAACTCCTAATAAAGCAGTTATCAGTTAGCAATTACTGTATTGCTTTTAAAGAAAGGTTCTGAGGGGAAGACACACAGGCGGGGACACACACACACACACACACACATACACACTGGATTATCTGATTACTAAGAGTCCTTCTTGGCACAGGGTCTTAGCTTTCTATGATTTAGATATTAACCATCCCTCAGATATTTTTATTTCCCAGCTGTGTACAGGGTTGCTCCTTCATGTGCCCTATTTTTGTTAATAATAGTGATAGTGCCTTCAGTGTTATTATACCTTTTATTGGTGCTATTTTCTTCTGGAAGAGGTCAGAGGACTGCGTGAGCTGTGTGTTTTTAATGTATTAATCATTCCTGTGTGCAATCTGCTAAAATCAAGCAAACTTTTAAAGACCAGAAGAATGTTCCTTCCTACTCACCCACCTGTGGCATTATAATTAAGGATCATGGTTAGGAGTCAAAGTTAATGTTAGAAAGAAAAGCATTACATTTTCATTTTATAACCTTTCCAATGTTTACTCTGTGTATGACTTTATAATTACTCAACTCTGGACAGCAAAAGATAGTCACCGTAGAACTGTTTTGAGCTTCTCTCAAATTAATGATTTTAAGTCCTTTAAAAAGTTAGATGGTAATGACTTAATTTGCGCTGATACCATCTAGGCCTTGTCTCCCTAAAGGTAAGCTGCTTAGGAAGAAAAGAAAGGAAAGGAAAATTTAGTTATTTTTTTGTTTGCTGCAACAAAGTTTTGTGTAAAAATGGAAAGGCGATGGTTTCTAGATTTTACATAAGATACATATTCTTCCATCCAAGTACTAACCAGGCCCGACCCTGCTTTGCTTCCGAGATCAGATGAGATCGGGCGCGTTCAGGGTGGTATGGCCGTAGACATAAGATACATATTCTTAAAAATGCAAATTTAGTAACATTTGTATTCCAGTCCTCCTAAATTTCAATTCATATTAAATGGAGTTTTATATGATCTGCATGAACATCCCCGTATGTAGCAGTGGGTATATAAGACAACAGGTTCCAGCCTCGAAAACCTTACAGGCTAGTAAGAGAAGCAGGCCAGTACAGTATACTTTGATAGAAACCATACAGAAAAAGTACAGTGTACTGGGGGATCACATGAGATACTGATTCCAAACAAAGGTGATTATATACGACAAGTACTTGGCATTAGAGAACTATTAACAAGTTTGCATATAATTAGTATGATAACTACATGATTACAAGCATGGATGGAATCCAAAGGATGGGATCATCACATCAGACTTTTAACTTCCCAAATTTACCTCCAGCCTTTAACTCCAGTTGCCTTTGTCCAGCCGTCTACTCCGTATTTCTACCTGAACGTCTCTTCCAGTTTCTCCAAGGTCAATCCATCTTCAGAAAAGGCAGTCCCATTCATTGAATATCTCAAGTAAACACCTATGGTGTATTCCTGGACTCCTCTCTCTCACACACCCCAGATCCATTCCAAGCTCCACCTCTGCCCTGTCTTTAACCTATACCCGGAGCTCAGCTGCGCACCAACCTTACTTCCATCTACACCACATGTATTAGCCTCATCTCTTTCAAGGATTTCTGCCGTAGCCTGCTCGCCGGGCTTCCTGCTTCCATCCTTGCCTGACACTAGTCTACTGTCAACAGAGGACCCAGAATGATACTCCTCTGCTCAAAAGCCTTCAATGACACAAACTGCAAGTAAATGCCCAAGTCTGCAGTAGCCTAGCAAGTTCTACTGATCTAGTCCTCTACTACCTCTCTGACCTACTATCCCCTCCCATTCATCTTGGCCATGTCCCCCAGTCCCGCTGCCTCCTTGTCTCAAGGCATTTGAAGCCCAATACTATCTCTTGTTATTTCTTTTCAGTCTTCCTCCCTCTACGCTAAATCACTAACTTCTAACTTCAAACTAACCACCTAAAAACTTCTGTATTAATTCTGGATTTTCACAACTGTAATTTGGAACGTTTCATATTACAATTATAAGCAGTTTCAAATGGCATTTATTCTTAGTTTGGCTTTTAACACTAACAAAATTAATGCACTAATGACCAGGGAGTAAAAATTAAAAATTACACCACATAGAATAAATCTACATATTATGTTTCATCAGATAGAGAAAACGTGATAGCTATTAAATAGACAAGAAGTCCCAAGTCAACAGAATAGCAAAGGGAATACACATACACACAAAGTAAACGAAAATCTGAAAAAGAATTAACTTACTTTCAGAAAAAGCATAGATTTCTTAAAATTACACCAAAAGTATGGATCACTATTATAATCAGGTATTTTCAAAGCTCTCTCGAGCCTGGTCAAATCCTTTTTATAGAAAACTTGCTAAGAATTATTCCAACTTTTTTGTTTAACAGACAGCTTTTAATCTACGAAGACTATAGACAGGAATTTGGAATTTGAGGGGAGAGGAGTTTTACAAATTTGTTCTATTTGTTGTGATGGAATTCAGCCTATATAATTCTAATAAAACACCTCTTAAAGTCTGTATTTATTTATTTATCTTTAGAAGATTTTATTTACTTATTTCACAGAAAGACACAGAGAAAGGGAACACAAGCAGGAGGAGTGGGAGAGGGAGAAGCAGGCTTCCTGCCAAGCAGGGAGCCTGATGTGGGGTTCGATCCCAGGACCCCAGGATCATGACCTGAGCCGAAGGCAGACGCTTAAGGACTGAGCCACCCAGGCATCCCTTAAAGGCTGTATTTAAGTCAGAAAACTCATTCTTATTCATCTTTTTTTTTAATAAAAGATTTTATTTGACAGAGAGAGAGTGATCACAAGCAGGCAGAGAGGCAGGCAGAGAGAGAGGGGGAAACAGGCTCCCCGCTGAGCAGAGAGCCTGATGCTGGGCTTGATCCCAGGACCCTGAGATCATGACCTGAGCTGAAGGCAGAGGCTCAACCCACTGGTCCACCCAGGCGCCCCCTTATTCATCTTTCAAGGCCCTACTTAAGTAAATCACATTTGTGCTTTTCTTTGCCTATCACATTAATTTCTCATCATCTGTCATTCCATAACCCTCAACATATACTTCATACTTAAAGCATTACTTCATATAATGTTAAAATTATTCACGTTTCTATCTTCGTTAGTTCAGGAGCAAGAATCATGCCATTCACCTCCATATTCTCAAAGGGCCTAGACCAAAGACAAACACACAGAGGGCATTCAATAAAAGTCTAAACAAATTAGGGGCACCTGGGTGGCTCAGTGGGTTAAAGCCTCTGCCTTGGGCTCAGGTCATGATCCCAGGGTCCTGGGATCCAGCCCCGAATCGGGCTCTCTGCTCAGCGGGGAGCCTGCTTCCTCCTCTCTCTCTGCCTGCCTCTCTGCCTACTTGTGATCTCCGTCTGTCAAATAAATAAATAAATCTTAAAAAAAAAAAAAGTCTAAACAAATTAACTGAAATAACTGGAGATAAAAAAAAAATAAGAAACCATTTCCAGTGATGAGAAAAAAATCAATTTATGTATGGTATTTTCCAACAATAAACTGGGTATAAAAGAAAAAGGAAGAACATTTAGCTGATGGGCAAATGTCAGATTTTAAATATTGCATTTTTAGGAGCAAAGAAAGACTAGTTACGAGCTCTGGGTACCAAATTATATACTACAGCGATCAAGGACCACCGAGTACAAACCTCTCTAAGAGACTACAACTATGACAAAATCCAGCCATTTTTTATGCCGAATCCAAAACACCTCTCAATGGCCACACTTGTCGTTAACGGTGACAAAGTCCGTGACAGCAGCAGTATTAACTTTTCAGCTATCCGACGGGCTTTGTGGCCCCAAGTTTAAAAGAACAGGCGTTTCTCATCGGTCTGGTTGCGCCTCGGCGTCCGCTTGCTGCGGCTTCAGGCTGAGCGCCGCCCGCGCGCACCTGGCGCCGGAGGGAAAATGTGTCCACCGGGACACGGGGCTCCCCTGCGTGACAGCTGAGGACAACGCTCCCGGCGTGAGCGCGTGCTGGGCCATGTCGCGCGCCACCACACAACTGGACGCTCTTTGCCACACGGGCCCGCGCACGCCGTTTCGCCCCCGCGAGGGCGTCGGGGGAGAACACTCTGGAATACACTGCGGGGTCAATCCTTTCCGAATTCCAACCGCGGAATAATCCACCAGAGACGAACGTCCTCGCTCTAGTTGTGTTTGCAAACTACGTTGGGTCCAACGGTATCTTCTTTACGCTTCTACCCCAGAAATCACAAGCCTTCAGAGAACTGCTCAGTACATACAAGAAATTTACTTAAAATGTTGGCTTAGCCCCTTCATTTGATGTCTTTGAGTTTTAGAGTAAATACAATTGATGCAAAATATAATTTCCTAGACAAACTAAGATGGCTTATGATGAATAAAGACTCATCGCTACCTCGTATTGTGCCCATAATGTTATACTGGCATATATTTGTTGGCCAAAGATGTGAGAGTTTCCTTTTCATAGGATTAAAAAAAGAAAATTATTTCGTGGTTGCATACAATAATCCCTAAAGATTATTAACTTCAAACTAGAACATCTAATTAGTATATTCATGTTATAATAAACCAGAGATATTATTATGGAAAGGAAAAGGGGAAATTTTTTCATGAGAAGGATTTGAAACTAAAGCTATAAATAACATACCGATTTTAATTAATTCCTGATGAACCGAGCATTTACCTCGGGTGTTTATTTCTTGGCGTTTCCCCAAACAGCTTCTGACTCTCTTTATCTTATCCCCTTTAGACAACATTTCAGCTCATATAATCCCAAACAAATTTACAGGGAAAACAAAACTATACTTAAGAGCTTTAGACTTGAAGAATATAATCTCACACTAAGATCTGAGGGCAAAGTTCTGTTTAGATAAATAGGAAATTATGGATTTCAGAAGAGATGTTAAGCTCATCCTCAAAGATACAATTTCAACATTGCAAACAACATTTAGACAGTCCAAGTACAGAGAGAATTAGTGTACATAGAATACATGACAACATTCTTATTTATCATCTTTTTATTTCCCTACAAAATGTCTGCTTCAAAAGTATCTTTCAAAAGAAAAGGGTTTTGTCAAAATCTCGTGACCAATACAAATAATTACAACAACAACCAACTAACCCAATAACAAGCTACTCTGAAAGTATAATATACTTGCTCACCAGTCCTACTGCTACAGCCATTTTATGCCTTAAAAAAAAAAAAATGGGGAAAGCAGGAGGAAGGAAAAAAGTATAAATATTAAATAACAGGAAGGAATAGCACACAAGATATCCTTTTCTCCTGAGTCTATCAATAAATTCATTTTGGAAGTACTATAAAATCAGTCTAGGAAGTAGAAATAGGAATTATTGATTTTCCTAACTGACTTACCTAAATTTTATCTACCAATCCTCCAATTTCCATATATGCATAAACACACCCAATGATGACTTCAAAGGTGTAAGATATTTCTTGTGTATAACAGACAGCCATGACTTCTGAGGGTAAATACTGCATATAAAACTTCTGAGCTTTAGTTTTGTTTTGCTTTCTCTACAGACAGACAAAGAAAAGCAGATGGGCAGGTAGAAAAGCCAGTTTGCAATTTAGGATACTATAAACTAACAGAAACAGGACAAACAGAACAACCATTATTTGTACTAAAAGAACATTTTAACTCATTTAAGACTATTTGCAGAGGAGACTGAATTAGATAAACACATTTTGAAATACTTTATTTCCGATAACTTGAAACTTAAAAAAAATCAATTCTGGGTCTCTTGGGTGGCTCAAGTCACCTCTGCCTCTGCCTTGGACTCTAGTCTAGTCTAATTAATAAAAAAATAAAGAGACAACCCAGTAAGAAACTGGGCCTCCCCTCCACCTCTCCCTCACATACACATGCATTTACACAGTCAGTGAACATACATATTTAAGTTGCTCAACCTTAGTTCTTGGGAAATGCAAATCAGAATCACAATGACATCATGCTATTCACCAACCAGAAAGGCTCAATTTAAGAGCAACAATACCAAGTATTGGCAAAGATGTGTACAACCCTTACACACTGCGGACAGAAATATGCACGGGTACGAACCTCTCTGGAACTGTTAGCATGACCCACTACAGTTAAAGCATGAATATTCTAGAACTCATCCATTCCGCTCCTACAGATTAGCCCAACAAAAATATTTAAGTACACTAAAAGATGTATAAGATTTTTCACGACCAACTTAACTGTAATTAGAAAAAGAAAAATGGAAATAATACAACTGTCCATAAACAGAATGAATAAACTGTGCCACAATTGTACATTGTGATACCCCAAAGCAATGAAAATGAATTATCATTACATGCAAAAGCATGGAAGAATTTTACAAACAACGTTAAGCAGAAGCTAAACACAAAGGAGTACACTATATACTGTTCAAAACAGGCAAAATTAATTGATAGTGTTAGAAATCAGGAGTGTGGGCTAATTAAAATTTCTAGTGTATACCAAGTGTTAACACCAATATGAACCCTTAATATATCCAGACAGCATACTCTTCCAGCACTAAATATTTTGATATTACTTTTAAATCAGACTTCATTTAAGAGAGACTTTTTTTTTTAAAGATTTTATTTGTTTATTTGACAGACAGAGATCACAAGTAGGCAGAGAAGCAGGCAGAGAGGGGGAAGCAGGCTCCCTGCTGAGAGAGCCCGATTCGGGGCTCCATCCCAGGACCCTGAGACCATGACCTAAGCCGAAGGTAGAGCCTTAACCCACTGAGCCACTCAGGTGCCCCTTTAAGAGAGACTTTTAAGGGGCGCCTGGGTGGCTCAGTGGGTTGGGCCTCTGCCTTCGGCTCGGGTCATGATCTCAGGTACTGGGATCGAGTCCCGCATCGGGCTCTCTGCTTGGCAGGGAGCCTGCTTCCTCCTCTCTCTGCCTGCCTCTCTGCCTACTTGTGATTTCTCTCTGTCAAATAAATAAATAAATAAATAAATCTTTAAAAAAAAAAAAAAGAGAGAGACTTTTAAGGCATAAAATAAATAAAAACAAAAATGGAAGTGACTAAGGATTAGGCAGTATGCATTCTTGATTTTCCAGTCTACTCTGCAAATTCATTTTCTGCTACTCACCATATACCCAGCCCTCACTGGGCTTCTCTCCGCATGAATTCCTTCTACCGTGCCCTGTCTTCATTCCTGCTATTCTCCCTGCCTGAAGTAACTTTCCTGAACTTCTATGCCAATTCAATTTTTCATTTGAACTTTATCAGTCTGAACTCCTCCACCCAAAAGGCATAATTAGTAGGTTTCTACTCAGTTTAAACACCTTAGACAACTTAAAAATTGCCATCTGGCTGCCCAACTGAGTTCCAAGTGACTACGGAGGGCACAGTCTCATTCATTTATACATTCGCAACTCCTGGCACAGGAGAAAGATGGATGAAAATATGCATGTGAACGTTTAAAAAAAAAAGTTCGAATTGCTTTTAATTCAACCAGTATTTAAGTGCTTAGTTTAGCTAAGATATTTAGCCTTAATTAGGAGATTAGCAGTAAGGTTACTTTCATTCATCTGCATTGTCTCGCTACCTCTCTCTACCTGTGCCACAGAGCTGTACGATGTTCTACGGTAACAGACACTGTAACTGCAAGGCTTTAAATGGTTTTGACCATCAATATTCATGAAGTCATATTCTATTTGAGAGACGGTAATCCCTACTTGCTCAGGCTCCACTGTGCTCTTTCTCCTCCATGGAATTTAATTTGCTCCCTTCCCCAGTGTCCCCGCTCTAGGGAGACGTGGGGTCTGTTCTCATTTGCCTCCTGGGTTGGCTCAGCTGCTGTCCTGCTATTTGGATTCAGCTCCTCAGTTCCAAAAGACCTGCTGCCCTCCCGCCACCCCCTGGGCACAGAGTCTGGCCCTTCCCTAACCAGCTTCTCTGTCAACAACTGGAAGGAGGAGGAGCTCACCTCCCCTCAACCTTTCTTTGCCTCCGGGGGTTCGGGGGTTCACACACACGGTGGCCCAGGAAGGAAGGTAGTCAGGGGGATGAGGGAAACAGAAGGTGACAGGGGCACGAGGTAAAAGAACAGGAGAGGGCAAAGAGAGGAAGTAAAAATATAAATGATGTGGACACAGAGCAAAACAACACAAAGCTAACAGTGTTCCTAGAGAGTGGGAATGACAGCTTCAGTGTACGTGAATGTGAATATGACATGGAAGGTAAAAATACACTGGGGAGCCTGCCGCTCCCTCTGACCCTGCCCCCTCTCGTGCTCGCTCTCTCTAATAATAAAATCTTTAAAAGGTAAATATAAACAATGGAATATGGAAGAGACAAATAGATGAGAAAATGTGCTGAGATGGGGAAGAGACAGAAGGTAACTCCCAAGACTTGGTAAGAGAAGAGGGGAAACTACGGACATAGAAACCAAT